>JAUMHF010052506.1:0-16814 GCA_032359275.1 Microctenopoma steveboyesi
TACCCATTACCCCCTACCCTTTCACCTTGCCCAGCAACCTCTCCGCCACCACCGGCGAATACTTCTTCCGCACCCAGGCTTCGTCGGGCGCGTCCTTGCCCGTCTGCAACAGTCGCAGGTCCGCATCGAGGGCATAGAGGTACGGGTACCACTCGCGCTGCAGCGGTGACTTCCAGTCCCAGATTAAAGGTTTTAGGGCTGAACGCAGCGCGCGCACTTTCGTGGGCCCGAGCGCGGAGGGTTTGATGCGCCCGAACGGCGAGGACAAGAGAGGCGCCACCTTCAGGAACTCGCGCGGCACCCCGGCTCGGGCCAGCGCCGCCTTCCACGCCACCACGGGCGAACGGCCGCACAAGAATCCGCCGAACACGTCGAGCAAGAACAGGTCGGTGTGATAGAGCCCCGTGGGATTGAGCAGCATGCCCGCCGTCGCCCGCCGCAACCAGGGCCCGCGCCCCGCGAAGGGGCCCAAGAAGATCTTGCCCGGGCAATAATCATTGGCGTACAGGTTGTCCCAAATCACCGGATGCACGCCCGTCTTGCGACGCAGCGGGGTGAGATCGGCGGCGCGGTAATCGGGCGACACGATGGCGCGCCCCGTCCAGAACAGCTCGATGCCCGGTTCCAGAAACAGCGCGAGATCTTCGAGGTAAGCGCTCCGGCCCACGCCCTCCGGCGCGAAGTAGTCGCTGTACACCGTGGGGCAAAACCACAGCCGGCGCAGCCCGCGCTTGCGCAGCATGGGCCATAGCTTTTGCAGGATGAGGCCGTGCGCCTCCCCCAGCGAGCGAAACGCATTGCGGTCGGCGGCAGGCAGCGTCACGGGAATATCGTCCATGAGCAGCGCGGCCTCGCGACACCCGGCCGAGACCAGCGACAGCAACTTGCGCGCGAGCGTCCGGTAGTCCTCGCGCTTGTGGTAGCGGTAGCTCAGGCCCGGGGCGATTCCCGGAACGACCGTGACGCCGATTTTTTTGGACTGCGCCACGAAGGCGCGGAACTCCGCGCGCCACGCGGCCGGGTAAGGCTCGCGCCAGGCGCGGCGGTGGTACAGGTCTTCCTTGGGCGCGTAGAGGTAATGCCCCGCGCCGATGCCCTTGAGCCTGCGGACGATGCCGAGCCGCTCGTCGAAGGTGAGCAAGCGGCCGTAATACCCCTCGACGTAACCGGAGAGGAAGGGGGGGGGCTTCACGGTCATTTCTTTGTCGGAGGATTCTTTGCAGCCCTACGCGTCGGGGCGAGCCGTGGCTCGCCCCTGCGGGGCGCTGCCGTGTCGAGCGAACGCAAGCCGAGATTGTACCCGCCCGCCACGTCGAGGTTCACGCCGGTCACGTACCGGGCCTTGGGGCCCACGAGGTATTCCACCGCGTCGGTCACGTCGGAAACGTCGCCGAGCGCGCCGAGCGGCACGAAATCCGAAGGCTTCTCGGGAAGCTCCACGCTGTTGGAAAGGATGCCGGGCGACACCATGTTGGCGCGCACGCCGCGCGGCCCCAGCGCCTGCGCCAGCGACTTGGTTAGGATAAGCAAGCCGGTCTTGGAAATGAGGTACGCGGTATTGTGCGTGGTGCCCGAGAGGGCTTCCACGCCCGCATAACCGATGTTGACGATGGAGCCGCCGCGCGGGAAACGCGAAAGCAGACCGTGCACCAGCCGCCAGCAGCCCGTCAGGTTGGCGCGCAGCACCGCGTCGAAGTCATCGGGTGAAAAACGCAGCAGCGGCCCCACCTGATATACGCCCACATTGTTGACGAGGACGTGCAGGCGGCCCGAAGGTCCGAGAATTTTCTCCACCGAACGGATCACCGTGCCCGCACCCGCCGCCGTGGCGAGATCGCCCGCCACAAGCGCGCCATCGCCGCCGCGCATGCGAATCGTCTTGAGCACGGCTTCCGCCTCGCGCCGCGAGCCACGGTAATGAACGAAGGTGAAATACCCCGCCGCCGCGAGACGCAGGGCGATTTCGCGGCCGAGCCGCTTCGCCGCGCCGGTGACGAGCGCGCACTTTCGGGAGGCCGTCATGCCCGCTCCTGTTCCACCGTGACCACGGCGCCCTGCGCATGCGGCACGGCGGCGGGCTTGAGGATGACGAGGCGGCAGCGCCGCACGATGGGATGGTTTTCCAAAAGCCGCGCGCAAGCGCGCTGGGCCAAGGTCTCGATGATCTGGAAACGCTCCGCGCGCACGAACTCGGTGAGCTCGGCGGCCACGGTCGTGTAGTCCACCGTGTCGGCGAGGTGATCGGACTCCGCCACGCGCGCGAAGTCGAAATCCATGTCCGCGTCCACGAATAAATCCTGCTCGCGCTTGCGCTCGTCGGGATAGACCCCCACGATGCAGGAAATGCGGAGTCCCCGAATGCTCACCGTGCCCATGCGATTCCTTCCGTCGGCGCGTCTGCGGCGACCGTCTCCACCAAGGCCCGCGTGGGGGCGTTCAGATCCATCTCGCGCGATTCCGCGAGCGTGACCCAGCGAAATTCCTGTGCCTCGTCGTTAAGGAAGACGGCGGGTTTCACCCCTTCCACGTCGGCCACATAGTTGAGCAGGACGAAGTGCGCCGGACGGTGGAACTCCGGATGCTCGACCGCCTCCTGAACCATCACCAGACGGGAGTTCAGAGCCTCAAGGCCGGTTTCCTCCCGCGTTTCGCGAAGGAAGGCGGCCTCCAGGGATTCCCCATACTCCACCTTGCCCCCGGGGATGCCCCACTTGTCCGACCACTTGCGGGTCCGCACCAGCAGCGCGTTTCCGGCCGCATCCCGCAGCAGGCCACCAACGGTCACGAGGGGAAAAGGACGGGTCATGGGGGCAAAGGTAGGGACTACGGGGAAATACAGCAATACAACAGTACAACAATAAACCGGATGGCTAACGGGGGTTTTATTGTGGTATTGTTGTACTGCTGTACTGTTGCGCCTCTTCGCCCCACCTTGTACTTTACCCCCGTGCTTTGCCGACCCGCCCGTCCCTCCCGCCTGTCCCCCGCCCTGCCGTTTTTGGCCTTGATGTGGGCGGCGCTCTCCGGCCATGCCTTGGAGCAAACCTCGGGCGTGAACCTCACCGCCAGTGAGGGCTTCGGCGCGCGGCACCACGGCATGGCCCTGACGCGCGCGGGATTCGCGCAGGGCGCGGATGCGGTGGTGAACGCCCCGGCCTCCATGAACGACGTGAATGACTTCACCTTCACGACCTCGCACGCGGAGCAGTTCGGGTTGGCGCGCTTCGACAACGCGGCCCTGCTCATCCCCTGGAACGCGCACAGCACCTTGGGCTTCGGCGTCGCCCGCTATGCGGTCAGCGACGTGGAGCTGCGCGCCGAGACCGACGATCTCCCCACGGCGGAGCCTGATGCTTTGTTCTCCACTTCGGACTGGATGATCACCGGATCCTTCGCGCGCCGCTTCCCCCTCGGCGACGACGCCGTGGACGTGGGCGGAGCCCTTCACCTGTTGCGCCGCACGCTGGATCAGGACGGCTACGGCTTGCGCGGCGACGCGATGGCCCAGTACACGCGCGGCGGAACCTGGCGCTTCGGGACCTTCGTGCGCGGGCTTGTGCCCTCCGCAGCGACCTGGAGCGAAGGCACCACCGAGTACGAGGCGCCGGAGGTGTCGCTGTTCGTGTCCACGCGCCGCGCCATGCCCTACTTCTACGGCTCGTTGCAAGCGGGCTTCGAGACCCCCGGCCTCGTGCAAACCGGCGCGCGCTCTGCCTCCCGCCTCGAGGGCGAGCGCGGCATCACCGATCCCGTCTCGGCGCTCAAGACCTCCAAGGTCGGCGCCGAGTTCAACTTCGATTTCGGCCTCAGCTTGCGCGCCGGTTTCGACGAGGCCTACCCCGGTACGTGGATGTCCTCCGCGCGCCTCGGCATGGGATACAACTGGCGGAACATTCTCGCCATCGACTACGCCTTCGCCGCGCACCCCTACCTCGACGAGAGCCATCGCATCGCGCTCCGCTTCACGCCCTCATTCCCCCGCTTTGAGGGCCGCAACTTCCGCCCCGGCGCGCAGGCCAGCGTCCCGCGCGAAAGCTTGCGCCCGACCTATCCCTCGCCCTATGTCCCGGGCGATGCCGCGACGCCGCCGACGACTCCTGTGACGCCTTCCGGAAACCCCTCGACCCCCAACCTCACGCCTTCAGCACCCGCCACGCCGGCCGTTCCCGGGCATGTGGAAGAGGAGTTGGAAGAGGGAGAGATGTTGGAGAGGTAGATCGGGATGATCCCGGACGACGATAAGGCATACTGATTCAAAGTCGCCCCATCGTACTCGAACTCGTACTCGCACTCGAACAATCGATTCCAAAAAATCGAGTACGAGCACGAGGTACGAGTACGGAGCCTTTAGCCCGATCAGGAGTTGGGGGCGGCCAACGTTGAAACCCCCGAACCGGGATTTTCAGACATCCCCTTTGACTCGTAACTCCTAACTCGTAATTCGTAACTTTCCCTCCCGTGAGGCTCTCGCATAGCGATTACCGCCCCGGGAAGCGTCCCCGCTTCGTGCCTTCGGGTCCCCCGCGCCGCAAAATTCCCGTGATCCGCATCGCGCTTCTGCTCGCGCTCGCGGTGCTCATCTACACGCAGTTCGAGAAATTCTGGCCGCGCGTGCGTGAAGTCGCGAGTCCGACAGCGCTCTGGCGCAAAACTTTCGGGTCCCCCGAGAAGGTGGCGGCGTTGCCCGGCGCCTGGTCTCCGGACTCCAGCCGCTTCGCGCTCCAGTGTCCGCGCGGCCTGGACGCGGCTTGCTGCATGGCCGCCGATGCCGCGTCTCCCGAGCTGTGCGGCGAGACCCGCGCCCTGCTCGCGAAAGGGCGTTGGAAAAACGCGTTGGCGGGTCGCGCAACCGCACTGCGTCTCGAAGCCCGGTCGGCGGTCTCGGAGCTGGGCGACTGGAGCCTTGAGCTGGCGGCGCTCTCCGGCCGCGATGAGGGCGGCGCCTTCGCATTCCGCCGCGGCGCGGGAGGCAAATCGTGGTGCGACACGCGGCGCGGTTGCCTCGGCGATCCCCCTCCGCGCGCCCCGCTGGCGCAAGGCTCGTTGCGCGCCGATCCCGCCACGGGCGAAGCGGTCTGGACCAGTGGCGCCCCGCAGGTGCGCGCCGTCCTGGCGGGGCGCGTCATGTCGGTGGATTCGGCGCGCGGCGGCGCGCGCATCCGCGTGTACCATGGCCGCGAGATCTACGCAAGCTACGGCCCGCTCCGCCCGGTGGCGGGCGTGAAGCGCGGTGTGCGCGTGCGCTCGGGCTCGCATCTGGGGTTCGCGCCGCCCGGAGTCGACGGCTATGCCGTCACCGTGCAGGTGCGGCAGGGCGGCCGCCCCGCCGATCCGGAATCCTTCTGGCGCACGCGCGCGCTGGAAGCCGATCCCGAGCCCGCCGAGGTGTCGCAAGAGGATGCGAGCGGAGAACAGTCCAGATGAACGCGCCGAAGCGAATCCCGGACTCTTCCATCCTTCTTATTGCGGCCATCACGTCGGCTGCAATGTCGTTTGTCGCGTGCAACGACGACTCATGGCCGTCGCGCTCCCCCACCGTCGTGGATAGCGTGGGTGCGACCTCGGTGAAATTCTGGCCGCCGCGCGAATACGCGTTGGCCGGAGACTTCCTCTCGGCGGAAGTGAACGGCCTGCAAACGGCGTATGATTGCGCGCGTGTGCTGTCGCTCGATTGGGTGGCCAAGGACTCGGGGGCGACGCGGACGCTGCGTCCGGTCGCGCGCGTGGAACTTCCCGCCGTACCGAATTGTGCGCTTGGCACACGCGACACCGTGGTGGAGACAACGGCGCCCGCCGCAGGCACGACGCTGTACCTGCGCGGCACAGGCAGCCTCACGGACTCGCTGCGGGTGATTGCCGGCACGGGCGTGGTGGAGGGGTTTGCATACGTCCGCAACGGTGTCGACACGCTGAAATCATATGGTCGCTTCATCTATCGCGATTCCACGGCGGGCCATCCGACGCGCACGCTACGCAGCGATTCCATTGAGTCCTGCGAGATACTACAGGCGGCCATATTCCGGAGAATCCGGAACAGCGACACGATTTCCGTGTACTGGCGCACGTTGTACGGCACGACGCTGCCCTCATGCACAGGTTACTACGCCGACACGGTGAACGTGGTCGTGGACAAGTACGGTTTTCCGTGAGCAATCAGGTAGGAGGTATGAGGTAGGGGGTAACGCAATGCTGCCTTTTTTACCCCTTACCTCATACCCCCTACCGATGCCCTCCCTCATCCACACCGCACCTCTCCTCTTCCCCGGCGAGGGTCCGCCCATTCGCGACGGATGGATCGAAGTGTCGGGGGGGCTCGTGGTGCGTCTCGGCTCCGGAGGGGTTCTCCCTGAAGGCATCCCCGTGCGGCGCCATAAGGGCGCCATCCTTCCGGGTCTCGTGAACGCCCACTGTCATCTGGAATTGACCGGACTGCACGAGAAGCTCGACAAGGGCCAGCCCTTTCCCGAATGGGTCGGACAACTGCGGGGACACACGGCCGATTTCGGCGCGAACGATTACCTCGCGGCGGCGCGTGAAGGCGTACGACAATTAATCTCGGGCGGCTGCGTCGCGGTGCTGGACGTGGGAAACTCGGGTGCGGCGCTCACGGCGCTGGCCGAAAGCCCGCTGCACGCCATCGCCTGTGTCGAGACGCTCGGACAGGATCCGACGCTGGCGTCAGGGCGCTTCGCGACGTCCATGAATCTTGCCGATCGACACGGGAACACCGACCGCTTCCGCGCGGGACTTGCGCCGCATGCGGCCTACTCCTGCTCTCCCGCTTTGCTTCGCCTCTTGATGGACGAGCAGCGGAAGCGCGGCCTGCCGATCACCCTGCACGCCGCCGAGAGCCGTGAGGAAGCGGAGCTGTACGCCACGGGTACGGGGCCGCTCGCGGCATATTGCCGGAGCATTTACACGCAGGCGGACTGGCCGCGCAACACGACGACGATCCGCTGGCTGGAGAGCCACGCGTTGCTCCCCGACGGGATCCTCATTGTTCATGGGAATATGCTCGACGATCAGGACATGGAGATTCTGGCGAAGCGCAAGGCCACCGTGGTGCACTGCCCCTCGAGCCACGCCTTCTTCGGGCATCCGCGCTTTCCGTACGAGAAGCTGAAGAGGCACGGGGTTCCGGTGGCTTTGGGGACCGACAGCTTGGCCTCGGGCGATTCGCTGTCGATGCTTGAGCAGATGCGGTTGTTCCGTGAGAATTACCCCGCGGTACCGCTGGAAGAAATCGTGGCGATGGCGACGGTGAACGGGGCGAGGGCGTTGACGCTCACGGAAACGGGGCTTCTGAAGATTGGCTTCCGTGGAGACATCGCCATTGCGGGTTTCGACGACGTGCGCGTCGCGTCATGAAACTTTAAAACCCCACCCGCAAGGTCAGGCGCGACCGCTCCGGTGTCCAGCCCCAGTCCAGGCTCGTCGAGGCCGGGAGCAATGTATTGTAGGTCTTCACGGCCTCCGCGAAACGGCGCTCCGACAGGATCGCGAACCCGGCCCCCACAAGCAACAGCCCCAGCCCTCCGAACAACGGCACCGCAATCTCAGGCCCGGAAGGGTCTTCCATCCCCGCGCCAAGCCCCAGCAACACCACTCCCGAGATTGCGGAGACCTGCCCCGCGCGCAACCAGCGCGTTGAAGCCCGTAAATCCGCCTCGAACGCAGGGAGCGTGTCCAGAAAATCCCGCAACCCAAAGGCGCTCACGCGCTTCGCCACCACCGTATCCGCGCCAGTTGCCTCGACGGTGTCGGCAAAAGCCTGCCAATACGTGGGTAGGAAGGTTCCCTTCCGGACCTCCACGGGTTTCCCGGGTTGAAACGGCAGCGGTTTAGACGCACCGGCGGATGCCGCAACCACGAGCAGGGCGAGAAGAATTCTTTTCGTCATCACATCTTTATAGAAAAAGGGGTCGCCTCACGGCCACCCCCCTTCACCATTCTCTCACTCCATCATTTCCGAAGAAATGACGCCCGTGCCGCTTACCTCGGGCAGCTGTTCATTCCCAGCACGCGGTAAATCGGGCACCACTTCACCAAGGCGGTGAGGATCAGCACGATCCCGACGATGAGTAGCGTCACACCGAGGCCACCGGTCACCTTGCCGGCCAGGTAAAGGGCCGCCAACACAACGCCAAGGATGATGCGGAGTACGCGATCCAGATTTCCGACATTTGCTTTCATGAGAACCTCCTGAGGGGGATGGGGATAAGATACGGCCGGTCACGAAAAAAAGGGGGGCGTCCCAAGCTCAAACTGCAAGACGGCGCTGCAGGCCGGCCCAACCACCCCCGTTGACCACCGGGCCGAAACCCGAGCGTTCCAGGGCGTTTTTGGCAGAAGCGCTGCGCATTCCGCTGGCACAGCAGGTGATCACAGCCCGATCCTTGCGCAGGCGCGACATCCCCCGATCCAGTTGCTGCAGGGGAATGTTCACAGAACCGGGAACATGACCGCCCCGATATTCCTCAGGCGTGCGGACGTCCACGATCTGCGCGCCCTCGCGCACCATTGTCGCAAGGTCTGGGGTTTCCGCGTCCATCCCCGCCAACTTTTTCAAAAAATCCAGCATGTCATCCGTCCCTTCCATGTTGATTCAGACCGCCGCCAGAGCGGGTTCCGCCTCCGGCGCGTTGGTGAAAATCCTGTCTCCGTTGTAGAATACATCCCAGGTGACCGGCACGATCTGCTTCAGCATGTGGCTCACGCCGCAGAACTGCTCCTGGGAACGGGTCACAGCGTCCAGCGCCGCATCGCGATGCGCCTTGGGGCCGCGAAAGTCGTAAGCAAGATGAATCGCGGTATAGACGATGGGATGGCGGTCGCTGATTTGACCTTCGACGCGAATCGCGAACTCGTCCATCGGCTTGCCGGCCTTCCGGAGTAACGCCGCCACGTCCATGCCCGTGCAACCCGATAGGGCCGTGAGCACGAGGGGCTTGGGGATGGGGCCGACATCATTTCCGCCCGCGCGCTCGGGAGCGTCCATTACGATCGTGTGACCGTTCACGTCGGCGTTGAATTGCATCCCGCCGATCCACTGGGTTTCGATGACGTGGGGGGCGCTCATCGGGGGCCTTCCTTCGCCGGGGTCTTCGCGGGCTCGATGTTACAGGAGGCGCAACCGCCCTCGCCGCGAAGCGCCGAGAACGCGAGCACCCCCGCGGCACCCATGAGGATCGGGCACGCGACCCCGGAGGCCACGCCCGTAGCGCAGAGGCCCGACAATCCGACGGCGGCCCCTGCCTGAATCAATGTGCCGGTTTTTCCCTTACCCAAACGCATCATGCGCCTCCTTCATCGAACTTGATGACAAGAAGGTACCCGCGGGGGGCAAGGCCGTCCGCTACTTGGGTTACAGTACGCGGGGAGGCTGGCTTAGAGCCCGTCGAGCACGCGGATCTGGTTGCGGAAGAGCAGCACGCGACCGTCGTGCTCCAGCTTCTTCAGCAGGCGGGAGACGACCACGCGCGAGGTGGCGAGGTCGGTGGCCACCCGCTCATGGGTCAGGTTGAGCAGGTGCGACCCCGTCGCCTCGGCCTGCTCCTTCAGATAGGAGACAAGTCGCGTGTCGAGCCCCTCGAAGGCCACGAGGTCGAGCGTGCGCAGGAGCTCGTTGAAACGCTCCCGCACGGTGCGCATCACGTAGGCCTTCCACATCGGGTATTTCACCAACCACTCGCCCATCGCCTCGGTGGGCACGGCCAGCAAATCGGTATCCTCCTCGGCCGCGGCGCGCACCTCGCTGGCATGGCGATCCATGCAGCAGGTGAAGGTCATCGCGCAACTCTCGGCCGGACCGAGGTGATAGAGGAACAGCTCGCGCCCGTCTTCCTCCACGCGCGACACCTTCAAGAGGCCCGAGAGGACGAGCGGCACAACCTTCACGGGATCACCGGGCTCGAGGAGGCTCTCCCCCGCCTTGAGGTGCACAGGGTGGGCCTTGGCCGCAATCTCGGCGACCAACTCGGGACCGAAGGTTTCCTGAAAATGCGCGGGAAGGGTCATCCCGCCAGCTTCTTGTCGATGTACTCGACCAGAGACTTCACGGCTGTCATCGAGGCCTCAAAGGCCGCCTTTTCTCCGGCGTCGAGCTCCACTTCCACGACCTTCTCCAGGCCATTGCCACCCAGAATCACCGGCACGCCGGCGTACAGGCCCTTGTGGCCGTACTCGCCGTTCAAGAAAGCGGCAGCCGTGATGACGCGCTTCTTGTCCTTCAGGTAGGCCTCCGCCATATGGATGGCCGAGAGGGCCGGGCTGTAGAACGCCGAACCCGTCTTGAGCAGGGCCACCACCTCGCCGCCCGCGTTGGCGGTACGCTTCGAAATGGCGTCCAGCTTGTCCTTCGAGAGAAAGTGCGTGACGGGAATGCCGCCCACCGAACAATACCGAATGAGGGGCACCATCGTGTCGCCATGGCCGCCCATCACAAGCGCCTGCACGTCCTCGGCGGACACGCCGATGGCCTCGGCGACCAGCGCCGCGAAACGGCCGGAGTCGAGCACGCCGGCCATGCCAACCACACGGTTCGAAGGAAAGCCCGTGACCTTCTGCATGGCGTAGACCATGGCGTCGAGCGGATTGGTGACGACCAGCACGAAGGCGCCCGGCGCATGCTTCTTGATGGCCTCGCCCACGGTCTTGATGATCCCGAAATTCACATCCAACAGGTCGTCGCGGCTCATACCGGGCTTGCGCGGCAGGCCGGCAGTGACGATCACCACGTCCGAGTCCTTGAGGTCGGCATAGTCGTTGGAGCCCGAGAGCGCCGAAGAGGTGGGGATGATGGGGCCGCCATGAAGCAGGTCGAGGGCCTTGCCTTGGGGCACGCCCTCGGACACGTCGATGAGGACAACGTCGCCGAGCTGCTTCTGGGCCGCAAGCAGGGCCATGGTGCCGCCGATCTGTCCGGCGCCGACGAGGGAAATTTTGGTTCTGCGTGACATATCGAATCCCTTTCTAATCTGCGTGGAGGGCGGATCGTGATCCGCCCCTACAAGAAAAATCCCCTCGTCGGCGGTCTGCCGCCGGGAATCGGCCGCGTGTCTACCGACGTGCCGCGATCGCCTCGACCATCTTCGCGCCGATCTCGGCGGCGGTTTCGGCGACCACCACGCCGGCGGCGCGGAGCGCTTCCTTTTTGCCTTGAGCCGAGCCCGACTGGCCATCGACGATGGCGCCCGCGTGGCCCATGCGCTTGCCTTTGGGAGCCGAGGCCCCCGCGATGAAGCCCGCCACCGGCTTCTTCACGTGATGCTTGATGTACTCCGCGGCGATTTCCTCGTCGCTGCCGCCGATTTCACCGATCAGCACGATCCCTTCAGTCTCGGGATCTTCATTGAACAGCTTCACGACGTCAACGTGGGAAAGCCCGTGCACCGGATCGCCGCCGATGCCCACGGCCGTGGTCTGGCCCAGACCGAGCAAGGTGGTCTGGTGGACGGCTTCGTAGGTAAGCGTGCCGGAGCGCGACACGATGCCGATCTTCCCCTTCTTGTGGATGGGGCCGGGCGCAATGCCGATCTTGCACACGCCGGCGGTGGTGACCCCCGGGCAATTCGGCCCGATGAGGATGTTCGGCCTGCCCTTGAGCGCGTTGTGCACGCGCAGCATGTCCATCACCGGGATGCCCTCGGTGATGGCGACGATCAGCTCGATGCCGGCATCCGCGGCCTCGAGGATGGCATCGGCGGCGAAGGGCGCCGGGACGAAGATCATGGTGGCGTTGGCGCCGGTGGCCTCGCGGGCCTCGCGCACGGTGTTGAACACCGGGAATCCGTCCACCGTGGTGCCGCCCTTTTTGGGCGTCACGCCGCCGACGACGTTCGTGCCATAGTCGCGACACTTTTGAGAATGGAACAGGCCGGCCTTGCCGGTGATGCCCTGGGTGATGAGTCGCGTGTTGTTGTCGATCAGGATGGCCACTTCGATTACCCCTTCACCAGCTTCGCGACCTTGCGCGCGCCGTCCTCGAGATCGTCCGCGGAGGCGAGGTTCAGGCCCGAGGCCGCGATGACGGCCTTGCCTTCCTCCACGTTGGTACCCTCCAGGCGCACCACCAGCGGAACCTTGAGGCCCGTGGTGTTCACCGCCGCGATGATGCCGCGCGCGATGCGGTCGCACGGCATGATGCCGCCGAAGATATTGACCAGAATCGCCTTCACGTTCTTGTCGGCCGTGATGATCTCGAACGCCTTGGTGACGGCTTCTTCGCTGGCGGAGCCGCCCACGTCGAGGAAGTTCGCCGGCTGCGCGCCATAGTGCGCGATGATGTCCATCGTCGCCATGGCGAGCCCGGCGCCGTTCACCATGCACCCGATATCGCCGTCAAGTTTGATGTAGCTGAGACCGTACTTGGCGGCCTCGATTTCGCCCGGGTCCTTCTCCGCGTCCGGGTCGCCGCCGGTTTCTTTCTGGCGATACTCGGCGTTGTCGTCGATGAGCACCTTGGCGTCGAGCAGGATGAGGTCGCCCGCGGCATTCACCGCCAACGGGTTGATCTCGAGCAGCGAGCAATCGGTGTCGATGTAGGCCTTGTACAGCTTGCGCGCAATGTCGGCGAACTGCGTGGCCTGCGCGCCCGTGAGGCCGAGGAAATCCGCTGCTTGTTTCAGCAGCGCACCGTCGGGACCCGTGGACCACTCGGGCCACAGTTTGAGGATTTTCTCCGGAGACTTGTCGGCGATCTCCTCGATGTCCATGCCTCCGTCGGGGCTGAGGATGAACACGATGTTCGCTTTGGCGCGGTCGAGCGTGACCGCGAAGTACAACTCGCGCGCCACCTGGCTCTGCTCTTCAAGCAACACGGCGGTGATCTTGACGCCTTCAGGGCCGGTCTGGTGCGTGACCAAGGTCATGCCGATGAGTTTCTCGGAAACGGCCTGCGCCTCGGCGGCGCTCGCGAACAGCTTGATGCCGCCAGCCTTGCCGCGCCCACCGGTAAAGGCCTGCGCCTTGGCGACGCCTTTCTCTCCGCCTAAAACCTTGAGAGCGGCGGGAACTTCGGATGCGCTAAAGACGACCTCGCCACGCGGCACGGGCAAGCCCGCCTTGCGCAAAAGGGCCTTGCCTTGGTACTCGTGCAACTTCATGGGCGGTTCGCCCCTTTAAACACAGGGTGAAATGCGGGTTTGACGGGGATAAAAATGCTTTAATGCGAAAGCGAAATCAATGGATTTTAGCCAATAGCCGATAGCCATTAGCCAATAGCCGTCAGTTCAACCACAGTCCACACGCCGCCATCCGACGATCAACGCTCAAATATCCGAAAAACCGGCATCCAAGCGAATGGCTAACGGCTAATGGCTAACGGCTATTTCAACACCGGGCACCCAAATTTGGGCGTGAGGTAATGCCCCTCGGGCACGGGTTGGAATGGCGCAGAGCGCGCCGTGACCATGAGCTTGAGGTTGTTGTTTCTCAAACTGTTGACCAGCGCGCCTTGCGCAGTATGCAAAACGCCCATGATGGAGCAGCCGGAGGCGTCGCTGCATCCCTCGGGGTGGCTCATGCAGTCCATGAGGTTGATGGGCCCCTCCGCCGCCTCGACGATTTCGAGGATGGAAATGCGTTCCGGGGCGCGCGCCAGTGTGATTCCCCCCTTGGGGCCGGGCACGGCCTTGACCACTCCCCGCCGGGAAAGGCGGGCCATGATCCCGCTCAAGAAGCGCAATGACAGGCCGGAATCCTTCGCCAGAACCGGGACGGGCACCGGGGTTACCGCAGCACCCTCACGCTGGGCGGCATAATGCCGCCGGGCCAGATTCTGCATGGCCCGCAGGGCGTAGTCGGTTTTCCGTGTGAATTTCATGACGAAAGCAAAGATAGTAGGTCAAAAATGGAGGGTAGAGGGTGGAAGGTAGAGGGAGTTAGGGCCACCGGAAGGCCGCTTCATCCTGCCCGCCCTCCGATCACCGTTCCAGTCTTTACTTGGCGGGCCCCAGCCCGCCCTGATGCTCTCGACCAACCACCAACAACCGCGCTTGGCCCACGGAGAGCCCCCCTCCCTACCCCCTCTTTTCCTCATACATCGCCTCGATTCGGGATGCGTACCGGGCTTCCACGGCATGGCGACGCAACTTGAGCGTGGGCGTGAGCTCTCCCCCCTCCACCGTCGGCGAGGCATCCGCGACATAAAAGCGGCGAATCCGTTCCCAAGCATTGAGCCCCTCATTGACCGCGGCCACCGCCGACTCGAAGCGATCCTGCACCGCCCGCGATCGCAGGAAGGCCCCGCCCGTGTCCGCGCCTTCCGTTCCCCGCAAGGCCGCCAGCTCCGCGAAGTCCGGAAACAATATGGCCGAGGCAAAGGGGCGTCCGTCCGCGACCACCATCGCGCTCTCAATCAGCGGATGCGCCGAGAGCGCCTGCTCGATGGGCATCGGAGCGACATATTTGCCGCTGGCGGTCTTGAACAATTCCTTCTTGCGCCCGCTGATGACGAGATTTCCGGCGGAATCGAAATGACCAAGATCTCCCGTATGCAGCCAACCTTCCGCATCGAGGGCATCCCGCGTGGCCTCCGGCTGACCATAGTAGCCGCGCATGATGTTCGGACCGCGCGCGAGAATCTCGCCGTCCGGAGCGATGCGCAATTCCACTCCGGGGTATGGGGGGCCTACCGTGCCGTAAGCGCGATGTCCGGGATAGTTCACCGCGAGCACGGGTGCGCTCTCGGTCAGGCCGTAGCCCTCGTAAACGGGCACGCCGATGTTCACGAAGAACCGGCACAGGCGCGCGTCGAGCGGCGCGCTTCCGCAATACACCTGCCGAACCCTGCCGCCCATGCGCGCCCGGAGGCTTCGGTACACGACGAGATCGTAGATCCGATCGCGCCATGTCAGGGGATCCGCGTCGTCGCGCTCGAAGGCGCGCTGAATGGCCGCGCGAGCAAGTCTGCCGGAGACCCCGCCTTTGGCCGCGACGGCGGCGCGGATTCGATCCCGCGCCTTCTCGAGGAACCGCGGCACGGTGGTAAACACCGTGGGCCTTACCTCGCGCATATCCGTACCCGCCTCCTTGGGATCCTCCGAAAAGTGAACGGATATCCCGGAAGCCAGGTAGTAATAGGCCACGCTGCGCTCGAAGATGTGCGCCAGCGGCAGAAAGGAAAGCGCGGAGTCGCGCGCCGCGTCGAGTGGAAAACGTTGGGGGGCGAACTGGATTTGGCTGACGATATTGGCGTGCGTCAGTTCAACGCCCTTGGGCGCGCCCATGCTACCGGAGGTGTAAATGAGGGTCGCGGTGTCATCCGGTCGCACGGCCAAAGCGCGCGCGTCCCATTCCCCGGGAGAGACCGGCGGGGAGGGATCGTTTCGCGCGAATCCGCGCGGTTGCACGAGGCGCGGCGTGAGGACGAAGATCTCCTCCACTTCGGGTCCGCAGAACGGTCGTAGAGCATCCCGCAATTCCGCGTCGCCGACGAACAGGAAGCGCATTCCCGAATCATGGATCTGGTGCCGCAAAGTCTCGGGTGCGGCGTTGGGAAAGAGCGGCACGGTGACGCCGCCGGCACCCATGATCGCGAGGTCCGCCATGATCCAGAACGGTGATGAAGGGGCCGCGATGCCGACACGATCTCCGGGCTGGAGCCCCATCCGGATGAGGCATTCCCCCGCATGACGCACGCTGTCGAAAAACACTTCGGACGCGATGCCGTGCCAGCGGCCGTTGCGCTTGTAGCCGAGCGCCGTCCTGTTCTGGTAGGCGCCGCCGATATACAGCGTGAGTCCGGGCAGTGTCGCGAACGGAAAGGTCATGCCGAAGGAGGCTCTTCCAACGTGAGCGCGGGCGCCTCTTCGGCAACATCCTCGGTCTCGTCCTCCGAGACGTCCTTCCACGATGCCGGAATGATCTTGCCCGACTTCGCGCCAAGCTTGCGAAGACCCTCAACGCGCGAGACGAGGTTCCCCTTTCCCTGCGCCAACTTCGCCTTGGCTTCGCCGAAACTTTCCTGCGCCACGCCCAGCGCCCGGCCGACCTTGTCGAGATCGCCGAGAAACCCCACGAATTTGTCGTAGAGCGCGGCGGCCTGACGGGCGATCTCGCGGACGTTGCGGTTCTGGTGCTCCTGCTTCCAGATGCTCGCCACCGTGCGCAGCGTGGCCAGCAGCGTGGAGGGCGAGACGATGACGATGTTCCGGGCGAAGGCGACCTCGAACAGGCTTTCGTCCCGCCGCGTCGCCTCGATGAACGCAGGCTCGACCGGCATGAACATGAACACGAAGTCCACCGAGTTCAGCGCATGAATCTCCTGATACTTCTTGGCGGACAACTGCTCGATGTGCGCGCGGACAGACTTCACGTGGGCGTTGAGCTCGGCTTCGGCCGTCTCCGGGTCGGCCGCCTCAACGGCACGCTTGTACGCCACCAGCGAAAGCTTCGAGTCGACGACGAGATGGCGGTTGTCGGGAAGATCGATCACCACGTCGGGTTGTTGCCGCCCCTCGTCCCCCGCGTACGACGGCTGCACACGGTACTCGCGATCCTTCACCAGCCCCGAGGTCTCGAGGACGCGTTCCAGAACCAGCTCCCCCCAGTTTCCGCCGGTCTTGTTTTCCCCCTTCAGGGCTTGGGTGAGACTCTGGGCCTCCGCGCTCAGGCGCTGGTTCATACCCAGCAACCCTTCGATCTGGGTCTTGAGCTGGACGTGCTGATCGCGCCCTTCCTTGTGAGACTGCTCGACTTGGGCCTTGAACTCCTGAAGCCGAAGCGCAAGCGGATCCAGGACCGCCTTCAGCGTCTCGGCGTTATGCTGGGTGAGGCTTTGCCCTTTCTCTTGCAGGAAGGCTGCCAGCAACTCT
>JAUMHF010052507.1:0-16671 GCA_032359275.1 Microctenopoma steveboyesi
TCAACCAGAATCCAGACTCTCATTGGAAACTATAGGAAGCGTTTAGAGGCCGTCATTTCTGCAAAAGGAGAATCTACAAAATATTGAGGTTATTTATTTTTTGTGGTGTCCAAACTTATATACCTACTTAAATTTGTTTCAACAATTATTGCACACTTCCTGTAAATCCTATAAACTTCGTTTCGCTTTTTAAATATCAATGTGTGTCTCCTATAGAATATATTTAATTGAAATTCTTTGTCTTAACAACCAACAATTTATACAGAAAAATCATGAACATTGATAAGGTTGCCCAAACTTTCACACCCCACTGTGTATTCTGTTGGTGCTGATCATGGTTCTGGTTCTTCTAATTTTTATTGTAACGGGCAAAATAACTTCCCTCTGTGATTAATAAAGTGTTTTGGATCTTGAATCTTTAAATCTTTACCTGCTGCCATTCCTGTTCCACCCAGTGGGGGGCACAGTCTCTGTCACCACAAGGGTAGATGGCCAGTGGACGCAGGGATTGGTCACACTGCTCCTCTGACATCACCACCCCTCCTAATGACCGACACATCACTGCACGCACCATCCTCCCCTGTCCACACACACCTGAGCACTGGCACACACAAATGTTTCTGAAACATCATGCTTAAGCTACAATCTCCACAAACGCTCAGAGCTTCAGAGCTGAAGCTGTGTGTCGGTAAAACTCACAGGTCCCCAGTCCGACACCGTCCATCTCCGGTCACAGGGCGGGCCTTCACACTCCTGACCTTCTATTGGCTGAGAAGACTTGTTACATAGCCTCATCTCCATGGAGCACCGGACTTCCCGAGTGCTAACGCCCCGAGAGCCACAACGTGCTGAGCACTGACGTGCGCACACACACACACACACACACAAAAGTTGTTTTTGAGGTAACATCTGTTCATGATCAGTATTATTATAATAGCACTGTGCACACATCCATCTATAGAACCTAAATCAAAAGCATCATTTACATTCAGATATGGGTCAAAAACCACACTGAGCTCTTAATCATGTCCCTGGCTCAGTGAGAAAACTGTTGTGTGTCTGCTGCTTCTGCACAAGACGATGCTTGCGTGTGCATCAGGCATCGGCACACATGAATTTATTATTGTATAAAATGGTCTGAAATCAGCACCTGGTGGGGATGCTGCCACGTTGCCACCGCATACGGTGCAGATTTCATGTCTCTGTTTGCTGTTAGACAAAGGAGGAATCTCACTTCTTCTTCTACAGAATTTGCAGCAGCAGTGCTTCGTTGACCACAACATCTTATTTGAAAGCACCAAACCTGAACATCTTCACAGGTAAGGCTTGCTGCGTTACCTCTGACCAGTCCGACACCTCCCACTGTGGTCCGCAGCTCTGGCCGTGGCACACCTTTCTAGTTGCTGGTTTGTACAGGTCATGCAACAGGCACAGCGAGTCATAGACCGAGGAGTCGAGCCCGGGCGACAGCATCTTCCAGCAGCGCACTGTGCGGTACTGCACACCCTCACCACAGGTTCGAGAGCAGTCGCTCCAGCCACTGGTCTCCCATCTGCAAAGTGAGCGAATCAGTGAGCAAGAATAAAACTAAAAATTGTGGCCTGGTGGCTCAATGGGTTAAGCATCAGACTGGGATGCAGAAGGTCGTAGGTAAAAATCCCTGTCTGAATCCTAGTCCACCCCCACCAGGTGTGTACCTGAGCCAGACTCCCAGCGCTAGCTCCCTGTAAAAGCTTCTGCCAAGCAAAGTAAAGTAAAAAATTCTAAACCAAAAATCCCAGTGCAGAGTCAGCTGTTATGAGACCAGATATCCAGTGGGCTGAACTGGAGACGTTATGTTTTTTAAGACATTTCACAATAAAAAAACTTAACACATGTCCAGCTGAAAAGCTGATTTTAGGACGACCCTGACCTGGAGACGGAGGATCTTCACAAACACAAATCTATAGTAGATTTCCACTGGTGAAAGACCAAACAGAGAGCGTATGTTAATCATTTCTGAATAATTCTATGGTTTGTACTTTGATTGGTTTTAGTTTAGAATGGATCCTGCATCTTTAAAACTCAGACGGTGTCATCTGAAATGTCCTTTCTGATCACGCACTTTTCCATACACAAATACATGTTGCTAACACCAATAATGTGTTATTAAGCACCTCGGAGGGCATTCCTTCCCCATGCAAAACTCATGTGTGGGCTCTGGCCTGGTCACAGAGTCACAGTAAGCGTCATCGACTTCAGCTCCATCATAGCGAACACACAGGGCGTAGCTGGTAGTGATGCCTGGTAACACACACACACTCACACTGTAAACATGTCACCGGACTCACATTGCGGACTGTATCAGTATTCATAGATGAAAAACTAAAGACAGGACAACGAGACAAAAGACAAAAGATGATTGCTGTTATGTTTATCTAGTTATATAGTGTATTTGATATGACATTATTTTACTGCTACAACATGAGCAAATATATCTTTACAGCCTTGCTAGAAACATTTCAAAAGCTACAATATGTGCTACGTGTAGGTAGTGGTTACCTGTTGTACAGGTGGAGCTGCACGGAGCATAAGCAGAAACTTTCCAGCGATACATGTCTGCCAGACTAATATCTGGATCTAGACCAACATCAAAGTCATTGCTACAGAAAGACACAGACAAAGAAATCGGATCTTTTCCCAGTCCACTGTAGAAATAAGAAAACATTTTGTGCAGCTGTTTCTTCATACCTCTCTGTGCTGGCTGCCTGGACTGCAGACACCTGCTGCACATGTACTAAGACGGCAGTGTGTGTGTCAGCTTCCTGTTGCGAGTGTTTAAGCAGGTGGCCGTCAGTGCTATCAGTGAGCGTGTCCGAGTCCGTTTGCGACTGCGCGGCTGCATGTGTTTGTGTATCAGAGGGGGACAGTGTCGGTGTATGAGCATCAGTGATTGGGTGTTTAGCAGTGTGTGTGTTTGACTTGGTGAGGGAGTGTATGCTTGAGTCTGTGTGGTTGTGGTGTGGGTCCTCCATCAGCAGGAAGGCGGGCTCTTTGGGTAGGGCTGCAGAACGAACACTTTGAGCACCTGAATGGACAAACATTTTAGAAAATCCAAAGCATTTTATAGTGACACTCCCATTAGAAACCTGGCACCCTGGAAGTCCTAACTTTATTCATAAACGTCTACACTGTATAAAATATAGTATACATAACAACAACTGGCTGCAGTCTGACATGATCTGTGGAGAATCCTTATCTAACATACAGTATCAGGACTCCAGGGGATACACAGTGTAAGATTTTTAAATGTAATTAAATTGTACATACAGTTAGATTTCTAACTGAAAGCTAACTTTCTTGTGCAACAATGTCATCTAGTGGTCAGACGTTTACACACAATACAAAATGCACCACCAGAAATCTATATACACAGATTACCAACATAAATATACTAAACTGTTACAGACAATCTTATGAAAAAGCTTCTAATACGGTTGGTTAATTGTGGAGCTCTAACCTCTAAATCTCAGGATATAGTAGGACTATATAATAGGACTGTATTATGTGCACAAACTCAACTAAATTCTACCTGGGAACGAGAGCAATAGAGTGTTGTCATTAGCAGAGGATGGCTCGTCAACGGAGTTGGAGGAACTCCCTTAACAAACAGAAAACCAAAGAGATAATTATAAAACACGCTGGGAGCATGATGTCATTGTTAATTGTTCAATGTAAAACTAATGAAATTACAGCTAAATATGAAATGATTTGACATTGTAGTTACTGCACACGGGCATGTTAATATTTGTTGTATCCTGTGTATAAAAAGAATCAAGCTGTTGGTTTAAACCTTCAATAATCAGAACAGTCATTTATTCAGGCAGAAAAGTTAAAGAACTAGGAGTGAGCAGACTCACGGTATCCAGGTGGTCCTGGAGGTCCTTGCTCTTCCACATCATTGTGGCTGAACAAATGACTGGTGACATCTGCAGGTCTGTAGACCAATATAGCCGCTGGTGGTGGAGGGCTGGGTGTTTGGATTTCCTGCAACACCACCTCCTCCTCCTCCTCCTCCTCGTCTTCTGTCTGCAGCTGCACTGCATCTGGTTGGCCATCGCCTCCCGGCTGAGGGCTGTAGTGATGATGAGATGTCGGACTCCCTCTGCTGTGATTGGTCAGCTGAACCTGGTGCACCTCGTCGTAGTTGTTGAAGGTGTTGCTGTAGTTGAGCTGGGAGAGAGCGGGGTCTGTGGTGATGCCTTCTGTAGCAGTGATGTCATAAAGCTTCACAGGAATGGTGTACTCATAGGTGATGTAGGGGAGCTTCCCGTTCAAGTTGTAGTACTGTATACACAAAGATTAAACACATAAACCAATCTGGTTTTATATGTGAGAAGCAGACACGTGTAAAGTATGATCCATCTGTGCTCTGCATTACCATAACATTGAGGCCCTGCAGTGTCGGCCCCTGAGCGATGATATACTCCAGCCCATCAGAGAACACACTGCTCGGACGTCGGTATTTAAACACTGTTCCTGCCACACGGAAGTTTTGAGGATTGTCAAACACAGTGTTTCCGTTGAAGAAGAAATAACCAGCTTCATCGGACAGGGCTGCACACGAGGGGAAACATCAGGAGGTGTTACTGAGACAGGGATGTTCCAAACTGGGTACCAACCCACATGTAGCAACACAACACAGTAATTAGGTACATTGGTACTTCATCTTTATTTCAGGCTGGTAATGTACCACTCAGTGTATTGACCTTAAAGAAGTTGTTGGTTCTCACCCAGGATGTTCTCAGTCTTGTGTCTCTCTATGATCTGAATATCTGTGGCACCAGCTGGGATGTTGGTGATGAACAAATAGCCTGAAGACAGAAACACCTACTTTACACACACAAACACACACACTACGGTTATCACATGTGATAATTCATCATTAAGAGTTCCGTCTGGGTTTAAGTCTGACGGCCTGCACTCTTCTTGGCTGACAGAACGTACAGGTTATATTACCAGCAGAAGCACCAAGACACCATCTTCATAGCAGAGTAGTAATGCTTTCACATTCTGAATAACTGACAAGAAAGAACTACAGGATCGTGGATCATGTGATGATAGCATCTCAGAATTTCTTCTATTTAAATCTCTCCAAATGTAACCACGTTGAGATCAGGGTTCATCAGCTGGATGCAACAACTCGAGCATGGGTCCACAGTGTCATTAGACTTTGTAGGACAGCAGTCAGTTGTGAAGACAAGTCCTGGCTGGTAGTTCAGTAGTCTGCATAGCTCAATATTAAGACAACACAAGTGCTTGGTAGAAGTACTGCAGCTTACTTACACTGCACCCTCCTTAATGCAAACATGACTAACTGGAACAACGCTTTCCTGAGGACACTGTGTAGTGAGAAATCTCGTCCATCATCTTATGTTTAAGGGGGATATTGGTGTCGTACAGATTTGTTTGCTGAGTTTTTGCATTTTTCACATCAAAACAACAAACAAAAAGCTGAATATCATTTTGGGTTTCTTGTTGGTGAAAGGCTTAAGTCTGCCACCATCTGTAAAGCTGCACCCAAAACAGTACAAGCAGTACTGCTGTGTGTACATCGATATCCTGTAATCGAGGATAATCCACTGACTTCTCTGTGAACAGTGAAAGGGAACATCCTATTCCGATGCTTCTGTCAGTGAATACACAACCTGTGAGGGGTTTAGAATCTGTTTATATGTATGTTTGTGTGTGTGTTACCTAACTGTGCGAGTGCCTTTCTGTATGATCCTGAGATGCGCTGACATAAAGTTCCATTGCCTCCACATACTCCACATCTGTCTAATGTCTTACTGCTGTACAGTTCCCCATCACAGCCGACAGGCTTCAGGAGAGAAGTTAGAAACACACAGGAGAGTGAGATCATTATGTTCTCATTCAGAGTTCCTCATCAATAACAAACACTTTCTTTGGTTTAGTGGTTGGACATTTTTAGAGAGGGGTGTTCTGATGCTAAATAAGGAGGAGCGGATGACCCACTGACATATTAACACCCTTGTTTTCACCTGGTTCATTAACAAATTAACACATTCTTTAAAAGCCATAATGCATTACAGTATTAATAATATTTCAAGTAATAGCCGTCATTCATTTTAGAAAGATTCAATTCAATTCATCTTTATTTGTATAGCGCCAAAACACAACGAAAGTCATTTCAGGGCACTTTACATAGCAAGGTTTAGGACCTTGCAAAAATTGTGTATTATATTTTTTATTTTTAGTGTATATATAAACAATATAATGCAGAAACCCCAACAGTTTTCTGCATCTGCTTGGATTACCTGACATATTGCCTCTATACACACTCCCTGGTATTTAACATCACGGCAGAAGGTGCCATCTTGGGCAGGAACTAGCAGCTGTCGCTCGCCACTGATGGTTGTACACTGAAGGTCACATGGCTTATTGGAGATGCTGATGTAATCAGCTACACAGGAAAATGTATTTTAAGTTATGTTAATTTTACTGACATCACAATCTAGGATTTCGTGTAATGAAATTCAAATAATCACGTGTGGCATCATGTGGGAATACCCCAGTGGAAAGTGCTTTAACTGGAAACTGAATTTTAATAGCAGACAAACATTCGATTACTTCTGTTGAACTGACACTTTACCTGGATACAGAGGTATCCACTGGTAGTACCTCCTTCCAAAGGCTTTAGAGTTAAAGTGAGAACACTGGTGCTGTTTGAAGCTAACACTTGTGCTGGGACAGGCCTGGAGAACAAAGACAGAAGTTTTTCCATCGTTTTACTAGTTATTCTGTGAACCTTAGTATGAATATGAATGTAGCACGTACCTGGTTTGGGCAGAGCTGGTACTGTTTAGGAGATCCAACACAATATGAGCTATTTACATTGTAGGTGGTGGCCAGCCTGAGACAGAGACACGACAGAATACCATGTGTTTAACGTATTGCAGTATGAGGACAACACAGAAGACCTATAAAACCATACAACATTCAGCATCATATGAAACGTAGCATCACAGTGACAGATCAGAGAGAAGGCAGATTATACAGCTGAGAACCTGTTCATGTCAAAAATCTCTTAATGGGGAAATAGGAATCAAAGTGTTAAGACAATATAAACAGGTAGGTTATATTGCAGGTATTATGGAGGCAACAGATGGAAACATTACCACACAATCCCACTTTTTAGTAATACTGTGATAATAAAAAGTGAGGGTCTGCAATCACTAACTAAAGCAGCTGCAGCAAGTACATGCTTCAAAGTGATGCTAGCCCCATCTTATACACCATCTACTTCTAATTGCCCCTAAGGACAAATAAAGTTGTTTGAATTGAAAGGACATGTTTAGGAAAAGAGCTCTGTTTTTATTGACTAGTAAGTGGACATAACGCTGAAAGAGTTGGTGGAGATTAAAACGGAGTAATGCGATTCATGACCTTACAGCCATGAGGTGAACACAGACACACTTCCAAGTCTGCTGGGAGGTACAGACAACTACAAGTGGATGTAAGAGCGTTAGCAGCATATCATTTATTATTACTAATGACTAATTTATTTCATCTCAAACATTTCTTGAGTGTTCATTCTGTGTAACTAATTCCTTCTTTAGTTGATTCTTTTTTAAACACAGTGATAAACGGAAGAGGAAGTGATTCTGATCACGCTCTGATGAAGGCTACAGTTGTAGCCGAAACATGTAAGCAGGTAACAACAGCAATGTAACACTGTGTTTAAAAAAGAATCATCTCAAACATGTTTGTGGTGTACACAAGAAAAATGACAACAAATACATTATTTCATTTTTTATTACCCAAGTGTATGAGTGAGTTTGTTTTGGTGCCCTCTACTGGACAAAATATGCCCACTGCCATCCAATAATATACAAACAGGTCCTTCTCAAAAAATTAGCATATTGTGATAAAGTTCATTATTTTCTGTAATGTACTGATAAACATTAGACTGTCATATATTTTAGATTCATTACACACAACTGAAGTAGTTCAGGGCCTTTCGTTGTTTTAATATTTATGATTGTGGCATACAGCTCATGAAAACCAAAAATTCCTGTCTCAAAAAATTATCAGACAATTTCTGATAACAGTTACAAGACCTGTTGTGCAATGTAGAATAGGTCTACCTAGATATTGCACAGACAGCAAGGACTTCAAGAGTCTGGAAGGTCAAAAGGAGCAGAGCTCTGAAATGTCTGGGAAATTAAAGGACTCTTGCAGCGAGATGTTCAGGACAACAATGAACCACGATGGTGTACTCTTGAAAAAGAGCATCTCTGCTCATCTATAAGACCATGTGGATCAGCCAGAAGACTGGAAGAATGTGAGCGGATGAGATCAAAGTAGAACCTTTGGGATGAAGCATTTGAATGAGTAGCATTCCTTGAACAACCTTCTCATGTGTGAAACATGGAGGCAGTATCATGACTTTTTCCCATTCACACTACACGATTAAATACTGCACGTGATCATATCATCAGTAAAATAGCATCAGATTGTAACTTTGCATAGTTTATAAGGCGAACGTTACCCACCGGCCCTCTAACAGCTGGTACCCACACCATAACTGCAGTTGCGTGTCTATTCATACGACAAATGTGGAGGCATTCCAACATGCAAACTGCAAAACATGATGGCAGCTCTGGACATTAGCAACAGCAAGAAGAAAAAAAGAGAGGGGGGGTCTGAATGGGGTTGTAGAAAAAGCATTACATACTTGATGCACGAAACAAGCGCCCAGTTTAATTGTCTGGCACATGCACAGTTGGCGCAGACATTAATGTATGGAATCTGGGAGGAGATGAAATTTACATTACAGATAGTGCAGCACACACAGACATGAAAAGCTGCCTTTAAATTGTTTTGTTTTTCTGTCTATTCTACAAGCCACATAAGACAAATATCTCCGGAGAAAACAGGAAATGTTCATTTAGAAGTTCTTCTGTATTAAGTGTGAGAAACACATCGTGTGTGTTGTACTAGCGGTACTAAACCTGGCTCTCCAACCAGTCACTCAGAATTGAGAAAGCCCTCTGGATGTGAGGGGAACTAAAACAAGTCCAGTTGCCACTGAATAACCAGGAATCTTCACAAACATTTAGCATACAAGAACAGTCTGTGCTGTTGTTTATGTTCAGTATGATTTAATGCTTTATGTATGTGTTTGGGACTCCGACATGGAGTTAATGCATCTGTCTTTCATTATTCAGTTAACTCCACTGCTACACCCCCCACACCCAAGCACACACACATCCTCTTTCTCTTTGTGCCTCTTTTTCTTCAGCCCACCCGCCTACAATGTTTAGACGGTAAAGTAGGAAAGACAGCAGGGAGAGGTGAGCAAGAGGTCGTCACATCGGATTGGTAGAAGGTGATGAGGAGGAGAGAGGAGAGGAAGGGGGGAGGCAGGAGAACAGGAGAAACAATTTGACTTAAAGAAGTAGAGGAGTGTGGGAAAGAAGAAGCAAACACTAGAGAAGAAAATGAGAAAAAGAGAGGAACAAAGACAGAGGGAAGAAAGGGGGAGAGAGAGGCTGAGCTGTGGGGGCACAGTGACATTAATTTTGGCAGACAGAAACTTCCGCAAGCCTGACATGGAGAAGTCAAAGGTAACGAGATCAGCAGAAACATACACATTGTGTCGTAGCTCTACCTGTTTTGACTCTGTACACATGCGTCTGTGCTCACTCCTTAACACGGTTACTGCTGCGCACATGTCTTTACATTTGTAGGGTTTGTCCCCGAGCAAACCAGCTACACGCGTTTACAACCACACAATGTCTCTTTACACTACCTTTGTATGAGACAATGTCTCTCCTGTCTCCTTACTCCTCCTCCACAGCTCCTGGAACAAGAGGACCAGCTGGACCATTCCCCCCACCACTGAAACACCTCCTCCTGAGAGAAGATATACAAAGTAGAACAGCATTATTAAGGAGCCTGTAAAAGTCCGAGGTGATAGTGGTAACACATAAAGTAGACCTTGTTTCCTGTCTGTTTAACATGCAGTCCTCCATGGCTGTGTGCTTGCAGATGGATGTTACGCTGCTCCACCCTCCCTTCACTTCTGTCCTGGCAGACACATAGCACATACACAAGACGCATACTGTACACATAGGACACATGTACTGCACAACATCCTAAAGACAAGAATGTTCCATTTGTTCTACACGATGAGTTCGTTTCAGCCAAGTTTCCTGTAAGTAGACCTCCCTCACTGCCACCCACCCATTCTAAACATTGCTTTTGTTTACATGCACACAGAGATCCAGCTTACTTAGCACTTTTTGTGTTTTACTATGGGGACTAAAGTGACACAGCTGTATTCCTGCTGGATGTAAATTAAACTAACTAAGCGCTGTTTGGACAACATTTGGGACATGAATGTAATATTTCTAAATGACAGCCCTGCAGTAGAGAGCGGGTTTGTCAAATATCAGGAGAATCAACTGAATCCAAGCTCAGTCAGGTGGGATTGTTTTTTAATCTGTTGACTGACAGACACAAATTCAAATGAACTCTTAAGTCCCACTGCTGTGGTGTCCCATCAGGGCCCTCAACAAGCCCACACAAACTCCCTGCTCAGTCACATCACCCTCTGGCTAGGTGTGTGAGTGTGTTTGGATATTTGTGAGCAGAAAAGAAACAGTAATCATTGCTTACTGTCAAAGCTATGGCAATCAAAGTGTTTCATGACAACAATGCGTCAGACTTCATCTTGACTTTGACTTTGCTGGGATGAATATGATACTCAGATGTAAACGTTCCTCATTTAGTGAATTAATTAGGGACAGAAGATTACCTGTGCACTGGACTTGAAAACTGGCTCACGTCTAAAAAGCATGTTCACTTACAGTTCACCCCAGGCACAGTTTGGGGTTTGAGCTTAATTAGTTGCAGTGACAGACAGGATATGATCATAGGGATTGTGTGGGAATGTGCTGGTCTGAGTAGAATTTACTCCTCTGTAACTCCTGACAGCACTGTAGCAAACTATGAGTTCACTACAGTGCTAATATTTCTAGCAGTATTAAGTGGAATAATGTGCATTGGTGACAACTAAACAACTTATTCTACATGCTTATATTTATGATTAAATCAATGTAGAACTGATCCTCAATTCAATTCAATTTAATTTAACTTTATTTATATAGCGCCAATTCCCAACATAAGTCATCGCAAGGCACTTCAGTGTAAAATCTACACTCACTTCACTTTACAATGACTTCAATCAAGACCAGTATCATTCAAAAATAAACATTTTCTGCACACCAGCGTGTGTGACATTTTAAGTAATATAGTACGTCAGAATGGTTTTATCCATTCTATATAATATAGACAGAAAGCTAGAGGCCGTGCTCACAGCTGTTAGGATGTATTAAGGGTGCATGCAGCAGAATTAAGCAAGTGTTGAAAGGTCAAATAATGATTGTCATGTCAACCCAAGGCACATTACTTACTTGCCTAAAGTTCAGAAAAAATGACTTCACTGTTACTCTGCAGTTGTGTTTTAGCACTGTTGGAAGACAGTGTCTTTAAATTATCTTTGCCAAAAAAGCATATTAGATGTCATGCCAGTTGTGTGTAGTACACAATTTCCTTTTTACTGCAGCCATCATTTTTATGTGTAGTGAACAGCTTCCTTCCACAAACCATGGGTCTTTTAAGTTCACTATGCAGTATCAATGTTTTCTGTCATTGATTCACCAGCAACAAAGAATGGATGGACTGATAAACCTTGTGCTAACCATACAAATACAGGGCATTTTATCATCTAAGTCATTCGTGTGCATGACAAAGCAGTGGTGAGTGCCTGGGGGGACTGCAGCTGAAACAAAAGTGCCTGAAAACAATTGTACAGCCTTTTGAAACGCATCTGTTTAGAGTTTTAACTTGTTTGTGACCAGTCACCCTGGCAGGCTTGCTGGCTGCTGGCTGTCATGTTAAGCACAGTGGGGAAGTCTTTCGGTCAAGCCCCATAAGCCTGTTAGTTTCTCATATTTCTGACTGCTACACAATGGGCAACGCAGCCAAACAGAAACGCAGCAGTATTCTCCGTCTCGCCATCTATGAGACTCAAGTGAAACACGTCAGACACATTTTTTTTGATAGGTAATCTGTTTAGTCCCTGGAATAAGGTCTGCAGTGGACTGATGATTTGGTGGTTGCTAACAAGTGGCTAAATTACAGAGGTTGCTGGGAGCATTATAAATCACCAGTCCCACTGTCTCTAAAAAGTCCAAAAACATTGGAACCAGGGTAATGTTAATGCCCAAGTTGGCCAACAAATAAAATCATTCCTACAGAATTCCATTAGGATTTTTTAAGCCTTTTCCTGATAGTCACATACTACACTGCCAAAGCTTTGAATACTGCAAAGCAATTATTCCTCATACAAAAGAGGACTGTGAGGTCTGGATGTGAAAGAGAATAGAGTACAATCAAACAACTCTAGAAAGAGATCCAATTGGGGAACCAAATGTTTTGTCCAGTATTGAGTTTTTCATTCACATCCTCTGTTTAGTGCCTTCTCCTCGTCTCTCTGATGCGGCAGACATCAGTAAAGATAAAAAGACTGATGACATATCCAACTCATGATGACTCAGGCTACTGCTGTAAATAACTGTGGCGGACAATACACTGCAGGGTCAGCAGGACAAAAGCAAACTACATTAGAAGCGAGTGTTTCAAATGTTGCTTCGTTGAATATTGTTTGGTTGCATTTAAATGTATTGTTGTATATTGTTCTTTAAATCATTTTCAGCCACACAACATGGTATAATAACAGTTCAGACTATGACACCTACACAATACTGGGTTAAATTTACCTTACAGAAAAAGGGGTAAATACGAAATAAACAGACTACTCCAGTAAGGGTGAATGACACAATCTAAATAATATATGAAAGCATTTAGCTTGAGCTATAACACCCCACATGACATCATGTGGATGGGACCAGCCTGTACCAGAGTGCTTTTTTGCAGCAGGTAATCTGAACTGAAAAGCTCCTCCAGATGATGTCATTGGGATCTGTTTTTCCACAAAGAAAGTGGAGATAATTTAAAATAGGGACCGTAGAGGAAGGTTTCAGTAGTTCTGTAGTTTCTATTTCTACTACAGGCTAATTAGTCCTTAAATCTGGTTCCATAAACGCACTCAGAACCTGATTGTGGAGGATAGGATGCCACCTCCTAAACTCACAATGAACATTACGCTGAAGCACTGTTGCTGTGTCCAACAGTCAACACAGACAAGTTGAGTAGTATTACCATCCCAGACAGACCAGCACATTCCAAACACAGAACCATGTCTTAGTGTGTCTGCTCCTTCATCTCCAGTGAGGGGGAACCTCACTCATGAACTGTGTTGGCTTTGAGAAATGACATTCACAACTGATCATTTCTAACAAGCAGCTGCAGTGTTACTTTATTCTTAGTTCTAACATGAGTAAAAACGCGTGTTCCTCGACACAACATGCAACTGCTCATTCATGAAAAAGTTTCTTTTTTTCTTTTTCTACACACAGTTAGCAAAGCTTTCCATTTCCACTGTGGTCCTGTGGACGTTTCTCTGGTGAATTTAATTCATGACCCGAAATCAAATTTGCCACAATAATTAATTGAAGTTGAAAACTACACGGTTTTAGGGATAAGCAGCCACACTGACAGACTGCTGGAGTGGAGTTGCCGACCGTTACGGACCTAAACTACCGTGAGCGAGTGAGTCTTCTTCACGGCTTCACACCGCGGGCTAACGGACACGCAGCGGCCATTCCCCGAGATACTTACCTTAAAGGGCCAGTTGGTCAGTAGCGGGAGAACCGGGAGGTGTAGCAGCAGGAAGCAGCACACCGGGAGAGCTAAGCCTCCGTTACCGAACATGCTTCATTCATGTCACGGAGTGACAAAGCCTCCCCTCCGTCCCCCTCCTCAGTCCTCCCCTTGTGCCCTTCTTCCTCCTCCCATGTCGACCCAATCCTCACGTAGCCACGCCCCCTGCTCGGCTTTTCAGCCAGAGGTGCCAGGAGTAACGTGAGGCCACTTACACAACCCACCCAACCACTGCAAGCTCTTTACACAGTGTGCTCTGAAATTTACAGAGCAATAAGCTGTGAAAACCTGATCAAGTTCTCTCTGAGATTATTAAACATTTTTACATTTGGAATCCTACAGTATAAAAGAATGGCATTCATATTAACGATTTAATTAATGAATGAATTCATCTCAGTTAGTGGTTTTAAAGTATTTATTTGTTGTATATACGGTAGTTTATATTCTACCTGTTTTCTGGTACAGCTTCTATTCTGTTATTTATTATATAATGCCATTTAGGTACAAGGTTAATGGAGAATTAATGTGCGCTAACCCCTCTCGCCAGCTGATCAAATTCCTCCATTCCGTTCTGATTTGGGACACGGAGCTCTCCTGGCAGTGCCTCCATTTCCCACACTGCATTGCTTCTTGTGCATCCGCCATATTGCCTTCGCCTAAACGCGCTGACTGGATCGGCTCGTATGCACAACTGAAAATGTAAGTACTGAAACAATTACATTTAATACGTTCTAGAAATATTTGGCGTTTGTGTGTGGGTCTTTGTACCACTGACCGTTCATGTACGAGTTTAAAACTGTTTAAATATTGAACTAGGGCTCAAAAAGCACACAGATAACCTGAGGAGATTGGTGCGTCGGGTCTTTCTCTGTTGTTGTTTTTCCCTCTGTCACAGCGACAATTTACATCCACGACTCTCTCTTAATATGTTAAATATTAGCCTTTTTATCACTGACTGTCTTATTTACACGACAACAACAAACTATCCGTGTCTTCTTTGCCCCCCGTCGACTACATACATCTTGTAGTCTGAGCTTATTTGCCTCTAATGTTAGCGTTACGAAGAGTAGCTAGCTATGTTATAGGTAGGTAGTTAGCATTAGCCGAGACCCGTATATATATATATAACATAAAATATGTGCGCGGGGTCTGTCTATTAACTGCACATCACTAGCTGCTACACATGATGATGGCTTAAGTCAAAGCGGTGTATCCGAGTTGTCGTTTAGTAAACAAAACCAAGTAAAACCACACAGACATAAGACGTGTGCTTGATTTGATTAATTGATGTGAATATTGAATTGACGACTGCGACACAGGCAATACATAATTAGGTTGTTCCATTGCTCATATGTGTTTTGTTGGTCTTATTTCTTGACATTTCAATCATTTGTGCCAAATCACAGCATCTTAAATTGATCTTCAATTTCACCTTCTGTCAGTCACATGTATGGTCAAAGCAGAGCAGCGGCTCAGCTCGTCACACCTTACTGTATATAAATGAGACAGTGGTTTCTTTGTGTGTTTTTTGATGTCTGTTAGGTAGCAATGATATTTCATCATTTTCTATATGTTACGGGATCAACCTGGGTACAAGAAGAATCTTGGTGAATAAAACATATCTTATTGTCAGGATTTACAACCGACTGGTAAATACTGTAAAACTGTCAAGAGTCTTTAAATAGTATGGTTAATATTTACCACCAAATACATAACTTAAATATCTTTAACAGGTGTTGTGTGAATCTTATGAAACTGCACAGACAATAGAACACAGACAGTTGCTTAAAATAACCTAGAGTAGACATGTATTTATAAGGGACCTCAAAAGTGTTTCACATAGAATCCAGAAACAAAGGTAAAATTCTTATAGTATCTTTAGCTTTTCTCCATCAGATCATGAAATAGATGTGTTTATGAACAGACAACAAAAACAACTGCGAAACAAAAGATATAAGCAAGGAATGAATTGTAATTGACCATTCACAAAAAAGAACAGAGTTGTCACATCCAAAGGAAGGAATAAAGAGCTGAGTGTGAACATCTCTTTTTCATTAACTTTAATAATAAAGCTTTTTCTTGGATCTGGATACATGGCAACTGGTCAAAATATTTCACTACTCTCCAAAGTAGCTTTTTAGATTTGTAGTAAAATGTTTATTATAAATATATTTATAATGAATATTATTATAATCACCTATTTAATGTAACTAATCTACATAAAGGATGACTGCAGTAAAGTAGAAAAAGTTTGCTGAAACATGGCAGACATAGAAATGGGTGATCACTAGTGTTGGGAAATAATCTGTACAGCAGAAATCTCCATTCTTATTATAGACGGTCATGATTATATCTTTGATTTTCAATAAATTATGTTGTTGTGTTTCTTTTGCAGCGTTGCAGTGATGACTCAGACCGTTCAGACCAATGGGGTTCAACCCCTCAGTAAGACCTGGGAGCTGAGTCTGTACGAGCTACAGAGAACTCCACAGGTAACGGCTCACGCCACATCACACCTTCCACATACAGCGTCTACTTTTTCTTAAGAAACTGAATGAAAACAACTCGACACACACGATTCAGGGGGGTTTATTACTTTCTCATTGTCATTATACCCTTTGTCTCAGTTTTTCTTTTTTTTTTTTTAATTTCTTCTTCTTAAATACTGTGAGGAATCTTGGGGTAATCTTTGATCAGGCCCCATCCTATCTTAAAGAGCTTATAGAACCATATTAACCCAGCGGAGCACTTCGCTCTCAGAGTGCTGGTCTACTAGTGGTTCCTAGAGTTTCTAAATGTAGAATGGGAGGCAGAGCTTTC
>JAUMHF010052508.1:0-16659 GCA_032359275.1 Microctenopoma steveboyesi
ATCAGGACGTGATGGAGACAGAGACAGTAAAAGAAGAAAAGGAAGAGACAACTGAGTTTAAAGCCTCTGAAACAGAATTTAGTTAAGTTTACCATGTGGTAGTTACGTTCCTACCTTTATGATGCCAAGAATGATCTGGAGAGAAAGAAGGAAGAACTTCAGAAACAGCTGAACAAGGCGGAGACATGGATGGAGAGACTTAAAAAGCACATCAATGTTGAGGAGCTGGAAAAACAGAAGATGACAAATCAAACATCAGTCCTAATGTGTTTACTTGACCTACTGCTTCTCAACTTCTGAGAGTGTTACGTCAGTGGAGGTGTAGATTTATCACTTCTGCACAGTTAGATTCAGTTTGTGACAAAGCTACATGCAGCAGCTTTAAGGTCGTGTCACACATGACATGTTTACAACATGCCTTCTCTAAACAAAATGGTTTTAATGGCTGAACCCAACCCCACAGGCGACTCTGGAGTCAAACACACAATCCCCCACACTTTTATAAGGCTACGTGGCTGTGTACAGAAGATGGACTGACATTGTTTTTGCTGTATGTGAATAAAGGCCCTTTAGATCTGTTGTGATTTGTTCACTGTTACATTTTCTAATAAATGAGCAGACGCTTGTGAAGCTGTTGATGTAAAATATGCAGAGACATGTCACATTCACAGCTACTGCACTGACAGGTTTAAATAACAGCAAGGAAGAAATGCTGCTGGTGCTGTTTAGTGAGTCTGTGACACATGGATTTGATTGTACCTCTTCACTTTAAGCATATTTCTATAAACATGTTTTACAGTTACACACTCACAGCTGATTCCGACGTCAACCCTCATGGCCTCTGCGCTGTGTGAACAGAGTAGGAAAAGTGTCTGGTTCATGCATTTTAACCATTCTGACCTGTTCATTTGATATATATTTTTGACTATAATACTTATAATTATACAGTAAAAGTGAGTTTAGCTGAATGAAACTCTTATATACGGCCTGGTAGCTCAATGGGTTAGGCGTCAGACTGGGATGCAGAGGGTTGTGGGTTCGAACCCCGTCTGACTCCTAATCCATCCCCTACCAGGTGTGTCCCTGAGCCAGACACCCAGCGCTAGCTCCTTGTAAGTCGCTTTGGATAAAAGCGTCTGCCAAGCAAAGTAAAGTAAAGTAAAGTAAAGTCATTAAAATATATGTTTTATGAGTTTATTTTCTATCTAAAAAATATTACATTAACAAATATTATTATTATTATTATAAGCACTCTCTTCCATAACAGTCTTTCAATTCTCAGTTCTCTTGACATTTAAATGACATCGGCTGGCTCTGCCTCCGTCTCTCCAACATTTCCAGGTGAATTACTGTTCATGTGGAATGAGCCCTTTACTATCACCTGAAAATAAAGTAAACGTTCATAAGCGTAAGCTTAACACATGTTTTATTCCAGATTACCAGAAGAAGAACTTTTTACTTTTCTGTGGCTCAGTAGCGTTTCTTGCACTATGCAAACTATACAGATATATAGGGCCCTGCAGCCAATAGGGGGCCCCAAGCTACTGCTTTATTTAAAATGTGTTAGTATATTTAAGTGTAATACAAATATCTCTCTGATTATGTTTGCTCTGTAATGTTAAACAAAACATCTATAAACTATCGGGAAGTGTCCTTGATATTATTACATACAGCTGCATCAGAGTATTAACTGTGGATTCCACTCAACTAGACATGTTCCAAAGGTCTTTGATAACTCAACTAGTAAAGAAATGTGTTAACATGTGTGAGTCCTGGGTTCATATCCAGGCAGGTTAAATTTGTAGTCAAACTTTTTAAATCTTTTAATTTGAGTGGCTTCATTGATTTTTTGCAACGAGAATTGGCACAATTATGACTCATTTCTATATAACCTTTGCTGTTAGATATTTTTCTGATCAGTCCACAAAAATCTTCACATCATCAAATCTATCAGTCTTTCAAAAAGGTTTGGCCAAGAAAAAAACAATGGATCTGATTAGAATTTTTGAATATTTTCACTTTTGTTATTTTCTTTGGTCTATTTCCTGGTTATACTACTTGACTTTTCTCTTTGTTGTTTTTTTTTGTTATAAATTCAAAAACCTACTGTGATTCATTGCCACAGATGATCAAAAAGTTAACATTTGTTTGCATAGATTCAAACCAGGGCCCTTCAAATTTATCTTGCATAGAGACAGAAACAGAAGAAGAATCCACTTTATTGTCATTGATACATTTCTGCATGTTACAGTGAAATTTCTTTTCTGCATTTGACCCAATTCCCCCTCAGGGGGAGCAGTGAGCAGCCACAGGCGGCGCTCTAGCAATGAGTGTCTTATTCAGTGACACACCTGGTTTGAGGGATGGGCTGGGTGCCCTTTCTTCCCCCCTAACCACTGAGCCACCAGGCCCTGCTGTGGCTACAGGATGCAATGATCAGGTATGCAAACATGTAAAAAGATTTTTTTTTTGCAGGCGCACAAACCAGCATCTGGTTTTACCTGAACATTGTTTTATTAAAATCAGTGGATGATCTGGATCAAAGCATTAACCCCTAAACAGCCACATGTTTATATGCGACAATAAGCCTTTATTTGCCCCAAACTAGGATTTTATTTTTGAAAATGTAGTTGTATTTCACTTGTAAATGTATGGTTGCTTGTCACATACAGCCACCAATACATCTTCATGTATAAACAGCTGTTGATGCTTTGTGAGATTTTATAACAACTGCCTATAAGCAACCGTTTACTGTCCCTGTATTGTAGTTTTTATGGTGGGAAGGGAGAGCAAAAAATTAATTTGTATAATGTTTTTTTTTTGGACCATTGTGGCTTCATTTTTTTGTTTCTTCACATGACTAAATGTTCGATGTAATTAACAAATCAGACATAAACTGTGAGTGTACATTCAGCAAAAATTTCTCAAGTTCAAACTGTTCAGTGCTCAAGATCAAGTTGTTGGACAAGAAACGATTAGTGAGTCCGACTAAGGGAAAGACAGGGTTTTTTGTCTGCTTCAATTTACATAATGACTTGATAAGATAACATAAAAACTTGTCAGAGAAAAATTTGCATTAACTGTAAAAAACAAAGGCTCTTTAGAGAAATAGGAACACGTCAGCATGTGAGGCCTCATATTCTTAGAGTAAATGATCTTTGTGCTGCACTAAGTCACCGTCACTGAAACAAACCGACTGTGTCCGACGCTGAAGGTGAGAAACTTTCTTTTAGTCATAATGACTGAACAAGTGTCAGGATATCAGAAAATGTTGATGTTAATGTAGGGTGGAAAAGTGTGTACAGTGACTAAGATGTTAAATAATAAAGTCTGAATATTTACTTCTGCAGAAAACAGAGCATTTCACATCCACAATGTTTATGAAGATAAGACTCCTGTCCTGGACTGTGCTGGTCTACTCGCTGTTTGCTGGATCCAGTTTGGCTGACGTGGACGTGAACTGGCTGTCTCGTGTTGTAGAAGGAATACTGAAAGAGTGAGTGATCTTCTCTGTAGTTGTAGTTGTAGAGACTGTGACTGTATCTCATGTTGTGGGAGCCAAGTTTAATTAAAGTTCTAATGTTATAATTGTTTGCTTACGGTGATCACTGCTAGGTTTTCTATGTACGTAGGGGAGAGTAAGTGTGGGAAGGGCAGAGTGGCGCGACACAGTTTTCTTACCGTGTTATATGGTGAGATGTCGGTGGACCAATTTGTTGACATAGGCAATTTATTTGGATGTGGAATATAGTTTCTTCTTTTACATTTTGTTTGCATGTTTTGAGGAAGAAAAATAAAGTATCGTTTTCAACAAAGATGTGGATTCGTGTGGACTACCTGATAACGATACAAGGATAACGCGTGTCAACTAACGTTTGCACTCTGCTCCAAGATTTGGACCTTACACATGTCTTGTAACAGGTTTGGTTTTAAGTATCATGAGTAACAGCTCATTTGCTGATGAGTCTTTTACTGACTGAATCTTAGGGCGTTTTTGCACATTAGTACATTTTGGTTCTAACCACTTGAGTTTGTAACATCTTCATCTTGGTTCAGTTTCCTTTCACATGGGTAAAAATCCAAGCGAACCAAAACGTGGCATTTTAAATCATGCAAGAACTTTCTTGCCACTTATTGGTCAGATGTGTCTGTGAACAACAAAAGTAAATACAGAAAGTAGGTCCTTTTTCATTGACTACTGTATATTTCTGTGATATAAAAGACAATTACATGATGAATGTTAACGTGGACCATGCGTCCTGCCTTGCACATGCAAAAGCCCGTAGGTGTGAAATCAACCTTAAGATCTGACAAGGACTGTTTTTATTTTGGCAGGTACCAAATTGTCAATTGACAGTTCTGTCTGGCAGCAAACATCCCACTGGGCCAGGACCCAAAGACCATCAAAAGTGTCATTGAGGACAAAAATCTACCTGGAAAGTCTCTGATAGACCATATTGAACGTGATGAAGTCTATAAAGGCTCCAACGTGGTTCTAGCTAAAGTTTTAAAACCTGACCATGCAGAGTTAAGAGTTCTGGAAAATATAGACTTATTGATCCCCAAAAGCAAAGATCACATTTTGATTATCTACTCTTTATCGTCCCCATGTGGATCAACATGTACGAAACCAGAAAATCGTTTCAATATCCTAGACTTAATTAAAGATAAAGTCCTTAAGAACTGGGAGAATAAGGCCTTCGTGTTTAAAATAGTATTTGATCAGCCCAAAACCGAGGACAAAGATGGGAAAAAATCTACTATTCCCAAAGAGAAGCTGATAGAGTCTCTGACTAGACTTGGGAACTCTGGTCTTGGTCTACATAACATTTTCCGCTGTTATCAACCAAAAAATTTTGGATTTCAGCTCCTCATATAAAGCTGTTTCAGATGTTTGTGTCAACAACAACGCTGTGCCTTAGCAGGGAAGTTGGATAGGGAGGTATAGAGAGGGAGACAAAGGCAGACATAGAAGCAAGAGTTAATTCATCTATGAGAAGCACAATGATTTTCTTCATAAAGAGTTTGTTTGATGGGACTTTTTCACCTGTCTGTCAGTGAACTTTAAAATGAAATCATGTAAAACATTGTTCTTTCTTCTTTCCTGCTCTGAATAAAACTTATCTCAATATCAAAAACATGACTATTCTCTGACCATAACAAAAGTGTTTTGTTGCCTAAGCCAAACCATCAATTTTTAGTACAATTACAATGTGATTAATTTAAATATTTGCACAGATGGACTTTTATTCCACTCAATTCCACCCAAACTTTTGTATGTGTAATATGAAGGTTTAACAGTAAACACATTCACATATGTAGCTTTAACCACAAAAGAACTCACACAGCCACTGGGGTTTCAGAATAAAATATATATTTACTCATCAGACCACACGGTGATGTTGATATTAGTGAGTTCTGTCAAACGGCCGCTTTAATGCCGCTGGGAAAACTGGAAACTGTCCCACTTGACTTGTCTCTTTGTCTCTGTTGGCTCCGCCTCTTTTTCTCTTCCGTTCACAGGTAAACCACATTTCATGCCGCACGATCGTTAAAGTATCACCTGAAAATGAACTACAGGTGATCCCAGGTTTTATTCCAGGTGAGCGGAGGAAGCGTCTTCTACTGTTTCGTGAAGCCACAGGACGATCAAACAGGTACTAAGACATTTCCATAGGTAAATCCACGTTTCCGATCTTTGTGGTTAAATAAGAAAGTGAAAGCAAAAACAATCAGCATGTTCAGTAAACGTGACACTCTGTTGAAAAGTGCTTCTACAACCCTAATGTTTTATTTTATGTTTTATACATTAACGAAGTCTCTGAAATATCAAACGGAAGCTACACTCTCATTTTCACGTGTTTGTTTTGTGACGGTAATCTGAAATTGAAATACAAATTAATGACCAGCAGGGGGCGCTATGTGAATGTAGCTGTTCTCACAAATCAATTTTTATGTTGCACCTTACAAACACAAATAGATTAAAGTGCTAAAAACATCAATCCTCTTTTACGGAGAAAAATGTTATTCTCTTCTTGCTTGTAGCTTGAAAGCTCCATGATGTGTCTTGTGAGGAACAGACTGTCCCTGAAACATCAGTTTGGTGCCTTCATTCATCTAGTTTTTCACACTATTATCTTGCTCACTGTGATACAGGAATGTAGAGGTAAATTAAACACATATATTAACATGTAAAATGAAATGCTTGTTGCTTTTATACTCTATAACATATAATTATGTTGAAAACCTGTTTAATTTCAGGTCAATCTGAGATAATTGGTTCGTCTCAGCCTATAGCAGCAATAATTGGAGATGATGTTATTCTGCCGTGTTTCCTGGACCCTGCCATGGATGTTTTTGACAGGACTCTGGAGTGGTCAAGACCAGATCTACACCCCAGACTTGTCCTCGTGTGGCGTGATGGTGTTGAACTAGAGAGTAAACATCCGTCCTACAAGGGAAGAACGTCTCTGTTCACTGATGAACTGAAGAACGGAAACATTTCACTGAAACTCTCTGAGCTGAAACTGTCAGATGAAGGAACGTACAGATGTTTTGTTCCAGGATTGGCTAAAGAAACTGCTGTTAAACTTCTTATTGGTAAAATGTTTTTTCTTTTGTGTATAAGACATTTGTGGTAATTGGTCTAACAGTCAAAGTTTAGAACCACAGGGAACTCTGAACTAATTCTACTGATTAAAGATAACAATACAACACACCCTATTTAAAAAATATATATCTTCACTTCTTTTTCAGGTGCTGTGTCCTCACCTGTTCTTTCCATAGCAGAAAATAATACTTCCATCAGTGGAGTGATTTTACAGTGTGAGTCTAAAGGCTGGTATCCAGAGCCTGAGGTGCTGTGGCTGGACTCTGAGGGAAACCTGCTCTCTGCTGGACCTACAGAGACAGTCAGAGGTCCTGATGATCTCTATACTGTCAGCAGCACAGTGACTGTGGAGAAGACGGACAGTAACAGCTTCACCTGTAGAGTCCAACAGAGAGACATCAACCAGACCAGAGAGACACTTGTTTATGTTCCAGGTAGAAAAATGGCTGAGAGTTTATTATAGTTCAGCGCTGTATTAACACGATTATATATCTGTTTTGTTTTGTCTACAGGTGATTTCTCCACGGCTTCATCTAGTTCTTTAATTAGAATCACCATCAGCTTGGTTGTTTGCTTTGTGTGCGTTCTTCTTATAGTTGCCCTTGTGTGGAAAATAATAAGTAAGTCAAATGTTAATTATTCTTTCAAGTATCAAATTCCAAATCCTTATCTTTGACAATAGTTGCCATATTGTTGAACATTATTGCGAGATTGCTATTGGTAATTACACTGCATAGACGCAACATATTTTAATGGACACTTAACATTTTTTTCTATAGAACTAGAAAGAGACAGAAAACATCCAATGACAATGACAAATTTGGAGGTGACGAAGGCAAAACTTGAAGAGGATCTTCAGAAGAATGAGGAAGAAATGAAACATGTGGAACAAACAATTACAACACTGACAGAGCAGAAAAAGGATCTGAAGAACCAGAGAGAGATACTCACCCCGATGCTGCAGGATGTAAAGATTCAGAAAGATGAGAACAAAAAGCTAAAACTTTCATTTTATACATGGGACAAAGAAGGGGTAAAGCAAAGGCATGAAAACACCACACAGGAGCTGGAGAGTAGAATGGAAGCCCTTCAGAAATTGTTAAAGGGCACAGAAGAACTACTGGACACAACTGAGGACATGATCAATAGAATGACAGAAAAGAAGGGGAAACTAAAGAGAGACAAAGAACAAATCAAAAAACACCTGAAAAAAACAAATAAAGAGAGAGACGAGCTTCAGAGGAAACTTCAAGTAGAGCAGACAGAAAGAAAAAAGGAAGAACATGAGCCATGAATCTGTATAGTAGTTAACAAACAAATTTACTAACCATAATAGATTTTATTTGCTGTAACAAAATGTTATGTCTGTTTGTATAAATGATGTTTGATATTTTCCAGCATTTTGTGCTTTTTAACTCTTTCTATTATGTATAATTGTATCATAACATATCAGAACTAAAATGAACTAAAGTGTCATTGCCCACCTATGCACCTGCAACAATGTTTTTGTTTTGTTGTTTTTGTAATCAACATAGTCACAGAATAGTCCGTTTATGTTGTTGGGCCCTATTTTACAGATTTCTTTATTTCTATTTTTGCACAACAATTTTGTCAATTTAGTTAAAGTTGTAAATAAATTATGATTTTGCATGTTCGACAGGTGGTATTCCTGAGTCTTACTGCTTGGTCCGAGACACAGTGTTAGAAACATGTGGTGAACTTATGTTAACCTTTTAATCCTGAGGATCTGCCTTGCCTTAGGGCCATGCTCATCATTTACCATACCTAAGATATACCTTTTCTTCACGTCCTCCCCTCAACAGTTGAATTATAGTTTATGTGCAAGAAGACACGGGGGCCTTTGTCCACCATTCAGAGAGCAACAAGGTGGTGGCCGCACAACTCTAACTCTGTGTGGACAGCTCGCCCTCGCCTAGAAAAGGTTGCTTATGTACGTTAAGAATAAGATGCTACACTCCTTTTTAGTTATTTTGTTTTCTCTCAGACATATTTTAGACATATTTAGCTCTGTTTAGCCTCCTCTTGTGGTTTACTGTTTATTTTGTATATGTTTGTTTTAAAAGCACCTGCCGGCCTACGTCCCCATTCCTCCTTTTTAGCTTTTGTTAAATTACTGGTTTATTTTTAGAAGAAGATTTCACTTTATTGTCAATTAATACATTTTTTACATAACACGATAAAATTTGTCTTTTGAATTTGACCCATTCCCCCTGGGGGAAGCAGTGAGCAGCCACAGGCGGCGCTCGGGGAGTTAGCGCTGGGTGTCTCGCTCAGGGACACACCTGGTATGGGGGGGATGGGCTGGGTGCTGCAGCTGGGAATCGATCCTGCTGTATCTGCAGCCCAGCGCTCTGCCTTAACCACTGAGCTACCAGGCCGCTTTATCCTGCAATACCAATCATCACAGTGGGGAGCTGTTTTTACTGTTAACATTTGAATTACTATGTTGCTGTATAATGTCATAAAATCAGTGAGTTTAAAGTTCAGAGAATTGTCATCTGAGGAGTATGGGCCAAGTTTTCCCTGCGGTGAATAGGCTAACGGTAACTCTGAGCTATGTAAACTGATCTGACCTGTTTAAATTGGTAAATTCCTAGTTTTCTACTTTTCTCTCAGTGGTCCACAGCTCCCATCTTGACAGTACTTTAAAGTTATGTTAAATTGGTTTGTCATTCATTAAAGATTTTATATCAATAAATTGGTGGCCGCGCCTCTCTACTTTATGGGATCCAATGCCACGTGGTGACCTTTAAAATGGACGAGTGCAAATTCAAAATGCATGATATGCTAAAACTTTGTCAGAAGGTTGACTTCTTTCTTTGAGGTAGAGATGTTTCATTTTACATCCACAGAACCTTTTCTATCTGTGGCTTTATGTGTTACTGTGGCTTTTATTTAAGCAGCAGAGGCAGAACATTTAGATTTCAGCATGCAAAGTATTTAATAAGGAAACAAGTAGAAAGAAACTGAAACTCAAGGATGGAGTGAAGTGTTGAGTGTCCACATTCCTGTAAGACAAGGTGACTCTTGTCTCAGAGTAAACCCAAGCACACGACAGGTACGAAGACCTTTCGTTGTTTTTATGTTTTATTACATAGTTTAGAGATTATTTATAACATGCTTTGTAATATTTTCTAGACTAAACATCTAACAGTACTCTTCTTCCACTATTGTTTGTCATGTGTATCTGTGACTTTGGAGCCACTTTCTTTCTTAAAAACTCTGTCCTACAGCATAGCGCCGTAGTAGCCGCACATGAATTCTGAAATAAGTGAATAAAAGCTTAATAAAAGGGGGGGATTGTTTTGTCTTTCAGACACCAGGATGATTCACCTGAAGGACAGATTCTTCCTGAAACCCAAGCTCAGGGTCTTCAGTGTTTTGGTTTTGCAGCTTGTTGTTCTCCTTCTTCTTCTAACACACTCGTGTGGAGGTAAATCCCACACAAACAGTAGTTTGCTATGTACCTAGAGAAAGACTTTAAATTATCATCACATTAACTGTCTACAGTAGCGAGATGACTTGATCATGACTTCAACAAATTCTAAAGACCTTAGACATTAGCTCATGCTCACCAAATCTAGTTAGTCAAACTACAATCACTCAACATTAGTTGCCATGGTTACCATCACTGAACATAAAATGCTAAAACTCAACAAATCTCTCTGTGCAGAGCTTCAAACAGATCTCTGTCTCCTTTAGGTCAGTCTCTGGTGGCGATGCTTGGTGATGACATCATTTTACCATTTCACCTGCAACCTGCTGAAGATGCTTCAGACGTGACAGTGGTGTGGGAGAGACCTGACCTGAACCCCAGTCATGTCCACGCGAGGAGAGACAATAAGGACTTTCTGATCTCTCAGAACCCACAGTACATAGGAAGAACGTCTGTGAACAGAACCAGAGTGAAGTGTGGAGACGTCTCGTTAAAACTGTACAAGGTGAAAGTGTCTGATGCAGGAACCTACAGATGTGTCGTTCCTAATCTGGACATAGACTTTACTGTTCAGCTTGTTGTTGGTAAGTGGGCACTAATACATTCAGAGGAAGAGGTTTTATGATATCAATCTATGTAACAATATTTTATTCATATTTTTGATTTTATATCATTTTAAGGGGCCGTTTCCTCACCTGCCTTAGAGATTTACAGAGACAGCAGTGGAGTGTTGTTACGGTGTGAGTCTAAAGGTTGGTATCCAGAGCCTGAGGTGCTGTGGCTGGACTCTGAGGGAAACCTGCTCTCTGCTGGACCTACAGAGACAGTCAGAGGTCCTGATGATCTCTATACTGTCAGCAGCACAGTGACTGTGGAGAAGACGGACAGTAACAGCTTCACCTGTAGAGTCCAACAGAGAGACATCAACCAGACCAGAGAGACTCACATACATGTTGCAGGTAGAAAAATGACTCGTGTTTTATTGTAGTTTTATCATTTGTCAGTTTTCTGACAAATTTAAAAATTAATACATTTACTTTATTTGGCTGTGTGTTTTGTTTTGTGTTTTATAGATGATTTCTTCATGGATTCATCTAGTTCTTCAGCTCGAATCATCATCGGCCTGGTTGTTTGCTTCACATGTGTTCTTATTGTCGGCCTTGTTGTGTGGAAAATAAAAAGTAAGGAGATGATTTTTATTCTTCTTTAAAAATATTAAGTTACAAATCTGAACCTAACAGACATTGTTAACACAACACTCTCAGACACATCTTTTTAACCACACTTTAATATTTCTATGTATTTCCACAGGAAACAAGAAGCATCAGGAGAAAACTGATCTGGAACAGAACCAGATGTTCAGTAACAACACAGAACTTCAGATGCTGATTGGTGGAGAAAGAGACAGAAAACATCCAATGACAGCAAGCGAGGAAATTATGTATTTGGACACAACAAAGGCAAAACTACAGGAGGGGAAAAATAAGAATGATGAAGAAATGGAACATGTGGATGAAATAATTACAGCACTGACAGAGCAGAAAAAGAATCTGAAGAACCAGAGAGAGAAACTCATCATAATGCTGCAGGACGTGAAGATTCAGGTGAAGGAGAACGAGAAGAAGCTAAAAGAAGGTGCAAAAACAAATAAAGAGAAGCAAAAGAAAAAGCGTGAAGAAGCCAGAACAGATCTGGAGAAGACAAATAAAGAATATGAGGAACTGTTAAAGGACACAGAGAAACTACTGGAGACAACAGAGGACATGATAAATAAAATGACAGAAAAGAAAGGAAAACTGAAGACAGACAGAGATCAATTTATTAAACACCTGGAGGTGACAGAGAAACAGATCAATGAGCTTCAGAGGAAACTGCAGTTAGAGCAGTTAGAACGAGAAAAAGAACAACACGAGGCAACAACTAAGAATCCTGTTTAAAAACACAGCTACGAAGATGTAGCTTATTAAACACCTCTGACTTTTCTCATTACTCTCTGTTCAGTCCTTCACAGCTGACAACAAAATCTCATATTCAAAATGCTGCTATCTGTTTGGAACAACCTGAAAACAAACTGGCTCCTGAGACATAATATGTAACTGTATGATTTTCTCATAATATTTTTTTTATTTGCAAAATAAAACAAAAGTTGTGTTTTTGTAATGGAGTTTGAATATAACTTTTAAAAATGTAAATGCATAGTGTGTTGTTTTGTTTTTACTTGTTTTTCTATATCAAATCGTCTTTTAACCTAAATCAAGTTGTGAAATGGAGCCTTATTTTGTAGACAATTAATCATTAAACTGTTACTTGCTTTGTGCAGTAAACAGCAACAACACGTTAATCATTGGAGAGTTTTTATACATTTTATCAAAATGATTGAGATGTTTGTTTCTATCCTTCTTTGTATATCTTAGGGAGTCTGTGGATGCACAGCGTAGCTTCACCATGGTACAGCCGGTAGTATACGGGTTGGTCAGTCACTTTGTCCACCTCTAGTCTATGACCTTCTTCCTATAGCTGCTGGTAGCGTCCCTCCTAGGAACCTCATAAGTAGCAGTGTCCCTCAGAAGGCTTGTCCCCTTGTGGTGATAGTCTTCTGTGTTCAGGACAACTGTGCCTCTTCCTTTGTCAGCTGGCAGCACGGTGATATTCTGGTCTTTACTTAGGTAGATCACATCTTTTCCTTCATGGATGGTGAAGTTAGAAGGTGGTGTTTCTGACTGCAAAGGGCGGCTGCGAACTTCCGTCTGAGCGTCTGCCAGTTTGTTGTCCCTACCTGTTGACTCTGTAGCTGTTATGAGGTTTATTACTGTCTGGTCATAGAGAGGGATTTTTACCTTTATTATTTTCTATAGTCTATTGTCTGGTTCAACTAGATTTATTCTAGTTTTAGAAACCTACTGTGATGCCACACATGATTAAAGGGTTTAAATTTGTTGCGTCGATTTAAAACAGACCCAGACACGGCCCTGAATATTTAAATGGAAGTCAGCTCCACAGATACCTGCAAGTCAGAGGTATTTAAACGCTGATACCACAGCACCTCCTCTCGGGAGATGTGCATAGGTGCGTCATTTATAAACACCTGGAGGTGTTTTATTCTGCAGTGGAACACCGGATGTTTTAGCCAACAGACAACATAAGAGTTTTTAATGATAAAGAATACATTGCTTGTGAACATTTCACTCAGATGTTCAGTATTCAGTAACTACTTGGACATAACGATCATTGTGTTAGGAGAAAACCTAATCAGGTGAATGTTGTTTGTCTCTGCAGTAAGACATCGTCTGTCTGTGTGTTCCAACCACCTGAGCAGCAGGTAGCACATTTCAATTTCAGTTCGTAAAGCAGGTCACACAGAAACACACCCACCAACGATAAAACAGGATGGGTTGAATGTCGACATTCCTTCAAAGCGACATGACTCTGTGACAAACACATGCAACAGGTAAGCAGGCTTTTCATGCCTTATATGTTTTACTAGGTAGTTTTGGAAGTTGTTTTTAATATGCATTTACAGTAACAAAGGCAGTAAAGAAACATTTAAGAAATGTAAGATGATAAAGATTAAAACAGGAAAAACAAAGTTTAATACAGGAGAAAAGATAGATCATCAGAACACATCTAAGCAGAAATAAGGACAGGTTGTACATAAATAGTGGGAATTAAGGATTAGATGTGAAGTAACTGGAAATAGATGGAACATAAAAAGACTGTTGGGGCAGAGCTCTCGGTCATAATAAAGTGTACTGGGCGATGGCTATTGGCAGGAAGGACTTCCTCTACTTTTCTTTATCACAACAGAGCAGAAGAAGTCTCAGAGAAAAGCTGCTTCAAGATTTGACCAGCAGGCTGTGTAGAATTCGGATTACCAATAGAATACGATGACACACATGAAATTTAAAATAAAGGTGAATGAAAACTATGTATGCTGCAACATAAACAGAAAGAAATTCATGTCTTTATTTGAGTCAACATCATGCTGCTGTTTTTTTTTTTTAATTTTGGATTGGATGACAGTAAAAACCTGTACGAGACTGAAATAACATGTTTACGTCTACATTTTCTAAACACGTACAGCTGTTTATTGGAAACTAATGGTTATGTACAAAACAAAATCAATGTGAAGCGACTGCGTGGAAATGGTTCCGTGTTCAGAAGCATTTGGCACAGTTAGAAATGGCGCCACCTGCTGGCCAAATATGTTACATTACAATGGAAGTAATACTGTAAATCTGACACCAAGCTGACATGAAACTCAGAATAAAAGCAGCCATGTGCTGTGATTTGTGGTATTTTCATCACCCTACGCTGTATAATGAAATCTAATTATGTTAAAATATTAAGCCTCTAAATAAGCAGAATAAGAAAAACACCTGACACACCTGATTCCTGGTGTAGTCCGCTCGCCGCGCCTGTGCTACTCCTTCTCTGCATTTAGGTCGATCCCACATGGTAAAAGTTTATTTGCTTACACTTTGCCTGTGTACTATACTCACCAGTAAAATTTTTCTTGTTTAAAATCTTCATGATATAATTTTCTATTGAACTGTTCACTTGTCAAGCATGCAATAATCAAGCATGTTTACAGATGTTATTTTCACTTTCAGAACTCCAGGATGAGTCACCCAAAGAGCAGATTGTTCCTGAAACCGCAGCTCAGTGTCTTCAGGTTTCTGGTTTTGCATCATGCTGTTGTCCTTCATCTCTTAACGTGCTCTCGTGGAGGTAAAATAGCACACAAACAGATTTTTTTTTTGTAAATGTCAGACCTCACGTGTTTACATATGATATTGAGAATCAAACCTTGCAACACAATTACAAACTTGTACATGTAGCCACTGTGTCTATGAAAAATAATGCCTATAAATTTAGTGTTGTTTTAGTTGTAAAGAAAGCACATTTTTAAACTTCCAACTTACACAAAACATAAAAACGTGTCTTTTCTCTTTAGTGGCTGGTGCATCTCAAATAATAGTTGGTCTAGTTGGAGACGATATCACGTTACCGTGTCAGCTGTAGCCTGCTGCAGATGTTTCTGCCCAGACTGTGGAGTGGGCGAGAAGTGATCTAGACCCTCGATTTGTGTACTTGAGGCGAGATGGTTCGGATCTTCTGATTGAACAACATCCCTCATACATCGGGAGAACGTCACTGTTTGTCAGCAAACTGACGTGTGGAGACGTTTCACTGAAACTCTCCAAAGTGAGAGTCTCTGACACAGGAACGTACAGATGCCTCATTCCCAGATTTAACAAAGACTCTGCTGTTGAGCTTGTTGTTGGTAAGTAAAAAAATGTGTATAATCTTCAGGAAAGTCAGTTTTGGTTTCATTCTTAACGCAGACATGTTTGTGAAGTGACATTTATATCCACTGACCAGCCCACAGTCTTTCCCCGTCACTAACCCACTGCTGTGACGGCTGATTATATATTATATATTTCACAGAAAATGTAAACGTGTCACATTTATAAAGTCTCAACAGAAATGTGCTCTGGATTGCAGTTTAGCTGTTTACTAATGTAATGTTTAAGGCTAACCAGAGACAGAGGAACCTGCAATAAACACCAACATGCGTTTAGATCACACAGACTGTATATTGTGAATAAGAAACTCAGTATTTTTGTTATTGTTATATATTGAGAACAGACTGACGTTTCTACTCTCTGTTAGCTTCTGTTTCACCACCTATCATCCAGATTTCCAAAGTCAGTAGTGAGCTGGTTCTACGGTGTGAGTCTGAAGGCTGGTTTCCAGAGCCTGAGGTGCTGTGGCTGGACTCTGAGGGAAACCTGCTCTCTGCTGGACCTACAGAGACAGTCAGAGGTCCTGATGATCTCTATACTGTCAGCAGCACAGTGACTGTGGAGAAGACGGACAGTAACAGCTTCACCTGTAGAGTCCAACAGAGAGACATCAATCAGATCAGAGAGACTGACATACATGTTGCAGGTAGAAAAAATAGTTATTGCTTTATTGTAGTTTAATCACGTTGTCAGACTTTAGATACACAGTATGTATTGAATAACCATATTTGTGTATTTTGTCTGGTGTTTTATAATTGTAGATGATTTATTCATGGATTCATCTGGTTCTTCAGCTCGAATCGTCATCGGCCTGGTTGTTTGCTTCATGTGTCTTCTCATAGTTGGACTTGTTGTGTGGAAAATAAAACGTAAGAAGTTAATTGTACTTTACAAATTATCAAGTTAAAAACCTTTATCATTCACAGTACATACAATATCCTGAACCCAAAGCCTATTGTTAACAACAAAAAGGCAATACTGCATAGAAAACATACACTACCTGTAAAAGTATGGACACACATAGAAATGACTATGTTGTTGAAGAACATTTTGTATTAATACATTTATTAGAAACACAGTGTAGACATTGTTAATATTAAAATATCTAGTGTAGCTGGAAACTCGTGTTCATATCATCAACAAACTGTCTTCATCAGAAAATCCTTTTGAAGTGACTGTAACACAGCTGAAGATGTACATCTATTTATGAAAAACATAGCATTCCCTTTATGTGTCCAAACATTTGACTGGTAGTGTAAATGTAAACACAAAGTTTGTTTTATTTA
>JAUMHF010052509.1:0-16642 GCA_032359275.1 Microctenopoma steveboyesi
AGACACGTGTGTCTGTAGTCTGAGGACACTTCTGTGGTGTGAAGACACGTGTGTCTGTAGTCTGAGGACACTTCTGTGGTGTGAAGACACGTGTGTCTGTAGTGTGAGGACACTTCTGTGGTGTGAAGACACGTGTGTCTGTAGTCTGAGGACACTTCTGTGGTGTGAAGACACGTGTGTCTGTAGTCTGAGGACACTTCTGTAGTGTGAGGACACGTGTGTGTGTGAGTAGTGTGTGTGCGTTTGTCATCACTGGCTGTTATAATCGTCCGTGTGCTCGTCTCCTCCTCACTAAGTCTCAGTTACTGCTTTAATGAGGACATGTCGCCTCCTCCTTGTCTCCACCTGTTCAGTAAACAACACACAACATGTCTGATGGAGCTGATGGAGCGACGTCCTCCAGCCATGAGCACACAGTCAGGGTGAGCCGGTTATTCACACCAGTGCGTCCCCATCGGGTGGCCGAGAATTATTTCTTTTCCAAATCTGAAATAATTGATGCTAGATGATCTGATTTAATTTCATAGAATCAAACGACTGATCAATAAATTTGATTCAACTGTTCAATCATGATGATAATTAGCATCAACAATTAGATTTGACAGGATTCAGTTTTTTGTACTGTTGTACAGAAAGACGGGGGAGATTCTAATTTACAGACATTATTTTAATTTTTTTTACTGAATTAATTTTACTGAGCATTTTTCATTGTTTAATTTATTGTTATTTTAACATTTCACACGTTTATTGTTTTAAATATTTTATATTAATTGTTATTATTGATTATTTTTCTGACTTTTTTTCAGGATGTAATAATATTTTTCAGATGTGAAACATTTTATGAATTTGTTTTTGATCAGCTGATAACATGTTGTTAAACTGTCATTTGTCTTCAAAGAATTGCGTCTGAAAAGACACGTCTGTCTCTGCTTGTTTTAAATCTGTGTGTGTGTGTGTGTGTGTGTGTGTGTTGAATAAAAATGTGTTGTTCAGTTCACGTCAGCTCAGTAATGAAACTCTGTGTTCTGGATGTGATCGTGTTTAGGTTCTGATCTGATGAGATGGATCCCGTGGTTCAGTTCTGTCCACTGATCTGTGAATAATCTGTAAATAGTTTTACTTTGTGTTTCCTCTGCAGCGTCTCCACATCTAAACCTGGCTGGGAAACCCTGTCTGAAACTCAAAGTCTACGTCAAACCCAGCAGTGAGTCTTGTTCTTCTTCTGTTCTTTTTTGAGTCTAGATCGACCTGATACCAAGTGAAACGGGCCGATACTGATCCGACACTATCGCCTTTTAATGCCAGCCGCTGGAAAATGAACCTGTCACATAAAAAAGCACTTCAGGAAATTTCCAACCACTTTAACGTCCTCAGACCTGAACTCCTTCATTTTCACGCATTTTAAATTTGTCTTTGCAATTTGAATTAATTGTGACCTGATGAATGTAAAAACAAAGAATCACCTTTTAACCTGAAGATAATAATGTTCACATATGAAAACATTTGTTTCAAATTTCGATAAAAAACTATAAAGTCACAATTGAGGAATGATGCAAAACATTTGTCCTGAGAACAAAAACAGAACGAGAAACAACAACGGCTCATCTGATGTTTGTAACAAAGTAAAAGTATAGCGTCCTCGTACGTGGACGTCCTCGTACGTGGACGTCCTCGTACGTGGACGTCCTCGTACGTGGACGTCCACGTAGAGCAACATTCCAGATCCAGGATTTTTCTCTTCAGCTAAGACAAATAGAACTCAGTGTTACATGTAGAGACTCTGGATCCAGGATGTTTCTCGTGCATTTAGTGACAGAGCCCCAATGTTTCTGTTCGTCCCAGAGTTAAAGGACTGATGCTGCTCGGATCCGACACTTTCCTCGGCTTATTTTCTCTTCGTGTCTTTTGGGTCTCTTTCAGATTACGTTCACACAGAACTAAAGTAAAACCTCGCTCACGTTTTGGAACAGGACATAATTGTTTAGGATGCTTAGGAGAATTGTCGTGTCTGTCGCCTCAGTGTTTCTGGGTTTTTGTGCACGGTAAAAACAGGAGATGTCAGTTTGCAGCAGAGACGTGTGAAGACTCGCAGCTGCCAGCGTGAAGGTGTTAAACTGTTTCTGGACTTAAATGTTGTTATTGGATTAGAATCACCGGCGTTAAGTTGTCAGGGACACGGAGGAGCTGAGCAGGACGTGGATTTACTGCTGGACTGTGAATATAAAAAAATAACTGTACAGATCTGATCTGACAGAAAGAAGTTATGAATTTATTGTAATAATTATTCATTAATTATGATCACGTTAACGCTTTAATCCATTAATGCCAATAATTATTTTATCACGTTAAAGCACTTTTATTATGATGATGATGATGAAAGTGGCTCACTGGGTCTGAACACACACACAGATAAACAATGGGTCACAGGAGGGGGCGGGACTAATGCTGCTGCAGCAAATCATCCAAACAGGTGCAGACACAAACACACAAAGAATCATGACGTTCGTGTGTTTCTTTTAATGACAGCAGGTAAATTAACAGCTGCGGCGCTCGCTCTGCGCGTCTGGAGACTATGAAACGTTACAGGACCCTCAGCGAGTGTGTCCGTTGATGGAGTAAAAAAAGTCTGTAGTACAGAGAAGCTGCGCCGCGTCTCGATCCTCACTGAGAGTAACGTTTCCACATTATTCTGTTCAGTGTTGTTTTTATTCTGTTAAATCTTTGGTTCAGCACAAAAAACCCCAAACAGTCCAAATCATACATTAAATGAATGAGTATATATTTCACATAATATATATGAATATTTACACCATAATCTGTTTGCAGTGTTTGTACCATGATTGTAAGAAGGTTTTAAAAATCTGCTTTGTGAAATTAATTAATCAGCTGCGTTTTTTAAATCATATTCATTTATTATAATTTATTTATATATTTATTTGTGCTGAGAACAATGTAACTGGAGAAATTTATTTAGTTCCAGTTCGTTACTACAACTCTGTCTGTGCAGCAGGTTTCCAAAAATGACACGGAACAAAAAACACCAAGAGGAGCCACATTTGACCTCGGTCCTCTGTGGCATCACGAGAGATATTTCTCCAGCACAGTCCAACTTCCTCTACTGAAGTCTGAGTGAAAGATTCACAACGTCCAGTTTTTCCAGTCCAGTCAGAGCGTAGCACAGTGTAGCACAGTGTAACAGAGTGTAGCACAGTGTAGCACAGTGTAACAGAGCGTAGCACAGCATAGCACAGCGTGACAGAGTGTAGCACAGTGTAGCACAGTGTAACAGAGTGTAGCACAGTGTAGCACAGTGTAACAGAGTGTAGCACAGTGTAGCAGAGTGTAGCACAGTGTAGCACAGCGTAACAGAGTGTAGTGTAGTGTAGCAGAGCGTAGCAGAGCAGGGAGCGGGAGGCCTGGATGAAGTAGACTGAACTGATTCCAGCTCTCATGCTGGTGCGAACATTGACTAATTATCTAATCTTTGCTCGTTCTTGTGAGGTTTTTAATATTTTTTCTATAGCTGAGTCTCAGTATCCAGAAAGAGATGTTGGACGGGTCTCACATTGTTCTAATCACATTTGAAGATCTAAGCTACGACATCTGCTGCTGCAGCAAACACTCGACACTCACCGCACGCTCCTAAATGTTTGGTCGGCTGCGACACACTGACAGATGTTCTTCCTGTCAACAAAACCTTCACATGAGCACTGAATGATTTGTGTTGTCTGTGTCTCAGATGACTCCGTGTATGAGTCTCCGGAGCCCTTCCTGACAGACGACACCACCGGCGGGTGCAGCCTCGCCGTGCCTCGCCTCTCCCTGCTGTCTGCCATGTTGCTCGCCGCCCTCCTTCTCATGCCTCTCGCCTCCTCATAGCATCTCCTCCTGTGGCTCAAAGGAGAAACCACTCAGCTGAAAAAGGAAACTAATCCAGCTCCCTCTTCCTGACCTCTGAGCTTTACCTGCACAGTGCTCAGCCAATCAGAGGAGGCCTAGGTTGGGAAGAGCCTGGTGCTGAGCTCACTGCTGGCTCCACCTGGCGTCTGTGGGATCGTCTCTGCTTTGTGATTGTGCTGAAGCTAAACTCAGATGTGTCACTGATCCACTGACCCCATGTTTTTATCAATTTATCATTGGCTGTGAAACTCAACTTCTGCTTTTGTACTGACAGATTTGATTTTATATTTTGGTGCTAGTGCAAAAGCCAAATTTTCACTTTTCAATAAAACAATTTTACAAATCCCTTTTTCAGAATTTAACAAATTTAACCAAATCTGAGGAGCAGACTGTAATTTCACATGTTTTCACTGTTTAGTACAAATCTAAAGAGGCCAAATTCCCAAAACAGGTTTTTATGTGCTGAGACATGAAGCGATAGTAACGGCACCACATACATGTTCCAGATGTAGCTGAAGATCACGAGCCTGTGTCCACATTATTCCTGTTCTGTATTTATTTTGTTATTGAAATTACTATTTGTTTGGACCCAGACGTTATGATGAAAATATCTTCTGTGATCTTCTACATTTACCTAAACTTAGAAAAATGAGCCAATCAAATCAACTACATTTTACAAACCACATTTCAACATTGTCATAAAAAAATGCTGTGATTCTTTTTCTACTATTTCAGATTTGAGCTTTTTTAAAATATCACAGAGAATAAAAATAATTCAGCAGAAACCATCAGAACTTTAAAATTAATGTGCACTGAAGGTTTATTTTGGTGCAATAACAGTGATACCTGCTGCAGAGCTGATGCCGGGTCTGATGAATTATCCATTTCCTGATTTTTAATTAGGAACTAAGCAAAACATGCAGAAACACTTGTGTTTTCTCCTAGTAAAAGCTCTGCCCGACCATTTTACCCAGGACGAAATCAGGGAGAAACTCAGGTGAAAACCTGAGAGGATGATTGTAGCATTTCAGCCGACAGATCAATCGTGAGGTCTTTGTATAGTGTCTGAAACTCTGAGTCTGTGGAGCAGTGGTCCAGAAACAAAGACTCACCACAGCTCTGGAGGAATCATCAACATCAGTCTTTATCATCTGCATGAACACCAGCAGAAACTGACTCGGTTATTCGCTAAACTTCCAGCAAACACCAGGCTCTGCTCTCTGACCTGAAGCAAACTGATGATTACAGGGACAGAATCTGCCACAGCCTTCAAACCCAGTCCAGCACTCACTCAGTGGGACATCACTTCAGTCCATCAAGTCTTTTTTTTTGAAACAGGTGAAGAGTGCTGAGTAGTGAGTCTTAACACCTGAATTAAAAAGCCTAAAAAGAGAGATAAAGAGGGCTTGGCACATGACAACAAAGCTCTGTATGCAGACTCGAACTGCGTGATTATTTTCAGTATCCATAGATCAAGACCTTTTGAATTAACTGCTTATCTAAAATCTGTTGTACAGAAATGACATTAGAGAACATTTAAGCTCCACATTATCACTAGTCACTAAGATAAAATGTCCAATTCTAATGCCAAACGTCTTCCAAACTAGCTCATGCTTGACATATGCAGGTGACAATAGAATGAGAATTATAATGTAATTATAATAGAATAATAGCTTAAATAAGAACAACCAAACAGCATGTAGCATTACAGTGTGAAATACGCTAACGTAGATTCTCAGACTGAGGGACAAGCTAAGCTAATGAACCCTGGGACAAGCTAACTTAGCTTTACACTCCCCTGAAACAAACCACAGCTTTCCTAACTGAAGAGCTAATGTAGCTTCTCAGACCTATGAGACAAACTGCTGCTGCTAAACATAATTAGGCCAAATGTTTCAATTCTAAATGAAAGGCTCAGTCTTTTATATCCCAATTTCCATATTCTGTTTGCTCACCTCTATTGGATGTTGCCCATTTCTGTGACTGTAATCGTCACCCAGACTTGGCTATGAATCAATAATCAGATCATTCTGATCTCTGTTTCTCTTCCCACCTTCAGCTCCTCAGCAACAGACAACTTTAATTTCTGTAAATCTGCCAAAGACACAAAACTTTTCTATTGAAAGCCGCCACAGGGAAGTGTCAGTGAGACTCCGCCCACATTAGGGGGAGGAGTCATGTTTTTATTTTTTGATAAATTGTGTTGTTTTGCTGTAAATGTACAAAAGAATGTTGCATCCCAAAAAAAATCAACAAATCAGAAATGGCCTTTTTCCCCACAGGTGCTGAATTTTTAGTGACTGACAAACATCGTGGAGTGGAGTCCTATATGTTTTTTTTTCATTTCTTCATACATCGCTCCATCTCCATTTACATAGGGGAGTGTGTCCTTGACAGGCTGGAAAATGCAGTATCTACAGTGACCGCAATATGATGGAGGATGCACAGATGGATGTAGCACTTGGACTCCTTGGACGAAAATATTTCTTCATTTTTACAAAAAAATGACAAAAGTTTTTGTGCCATTGTTTAGTTTACGATAAAAAAGATGCAGGAGGAAAGTAATATGAGATATGACGGAATCAGTCTGACGTCTGTTGTTGTTGATGTTTTCCTTTCTGTTCCTGCTTGCATCACAATGCATTATGGTCCTTGTTGTCCTGTGTGTCGGGTTCAGTTGAAGAGTAGTGGTTCTGGTGGGTAATGGTGGGTTTTGTGGCTCGTCATTTTTTTTTGTGCGGATGCAATCAGTTTTTGTTACATACTGTTAATGAAACTGAAGGAATTGAAAAGTACAGAAAAATGTTCTGGTGGAGGTTTTAATGATGAGGAGTGAGACCTCGCTGCTGTTTACACCATCTCTGAGCTCAATAGCATTGCAATGTTTTTCTACGTTTAAAATCCGCATATTTTATTATTTGAAAGACAACAAATCTGCTTTTGTCTATTTTCTTATTGGATACTTACAAAGTTCTGCAAAAAATGCAGTTATCTGATTGGCTGAAGAGCTAACAAGAGGTCAGAGGTCTTCAGACCTTTTCAGGACATGTCTTCCTGGGCCGCATAAGAAAAGTTTAACAAATAAATTACCTTAAGATTTCAGAAGGAAAATGTTGAGTGTATGAATCTGTGTTTGATAAATTCACCACCAATAAAAGAAAGTTCCACTAAAAACTGTTTTTCTACTTTGTTTGGTTCAATTCATCCACATCTGGAAAGAATATGAAGTGAAGTGATCACAGCCACTGTCTTCATTTATAATGCAGCTAAAATCTAATTAAAATAACTGTATAAGACAAACAGGGCAAATTAGTATTTGAGCACAGCAGGTATTATAGTAAATATTGTTAGTACTACAGTTTATTGTCTCATTACGATTCCAGTCCTTGTTCGGTTTGGTGGTTTAGTGGTTTAGTGGATTAAGTTTTTGTCAGCCAATCAGAGAACAGCCAGATAATGGTGGAAGGTTGATTTACTAAAAGTCAAAAGTTTGGACACAAACACTCGTTATTTCCTGCACTTTCCATTGTTTGTGATAAACAAATATCGAATGCTCAGGTCCACATATTGTATGTTTAATATAAGTAGTAGTAGTAGTAGTACTGGAGTACTGTTAAGTACTGTAGTTCTTTCTGCTCCACTAGATTTTCAGATGTTCATGTGAACACTGATCGTTTTTACAGGGGTCACTTTAGAACTGAATTTCTCACTCACCGTTTCACGACTGAGCCACCAACCATCCAGTTGCTGTATCTGTGTGGAGGTTTTTAGTTATTTGAGGATTAGTTCGGTCAGGATTAAACTTGTAACAACCAGTTTCTGGCCACTAGGGGGCGCAGCAGCTCTCAGGTGGGTCTGATTTAGCTTCTGCTCTGACCTTTGACCTGCAGGTTAGCTGCTGCTGGAGTCATTAGCTAACGGATCCGGTGAGGAGCTAGTTTCAGTAACATGTTCCTAAATCTCTTTCACACAAGTTAAAGCTTGTTTTCAAACTACACCTTCAGCTTTTTATGTGGTTGAAGAAGAACCTGGTGAGAACATAAAGAATCAGAGGATCCAGAGCAAGTCTGACACCTGCTGCCGGCTCCCGTCATTACATCCTGTTCTCAGCTCACAGCTCAGACCTGTGATGTAAAGCTGTGTCTGTTTCTGTGTCGGGTCATCAGTTAAGTCCTGTGTGAGCTCAGCTCACGTCCAGGTCACCCTCGGGTGGCCCTGATGGACTCATTAGTAGAGATGGCAATTAATGAGATTGGTATGATTCCATTTTCCATTCTCTCGAACAATTTGATTCTTTATCGATTCTTATTAAAAAAAACAACACACAGGTTGAATAGCCTATAACTCTTTATATCTTACCTTTGAAGACAGAAATTTAGGAGTAGCATGACTTACAAACCCAACAGTGAGATCTAAAGAGATTTACAGCCTACGGCTCCTTGATGGGGGGCCACGGGGGCCCCAGAAAAACATTACAACATAACATAACATAAAATAATAATAAAATACAAATTCTTCTGTTGCAATAATAAGTATAACATAAATTATTCTGTGGCAATTACGCAAGAATGTCGAGTAACATTCACAATAACATACATAACCTAATAATCTACAATTTTAACGGGAGAGGACGTGCAAACATTACCACTGCTGCTGGTTCAGAACTACTAGACCGGAGCAGAAAAAACACGACATTTATTTAAGGTTATCAGGCGTTTTGTGAGAAAGTGCTTTTGCATATTCATGTTTCCTCCCTTTGATCGAGTAGCTACTTTGCAAGTTGCCCTGTTGTCGTAAAGTATAAACAAATTTTTGAGTGTTTGTGCTTCTCAGGCGCCATGTTTCCTGCTGGTAAATGACGTTACATCATTCGAGGCGAATCCTTTGCAAAAATGGCAATCAACTTCAAGGAATTGAAAAGTGGGAACCGGTTCTTCGATTCTCATGCCTACAAACCAGAGACTCGGAACATTTCACCTCACAGGCCGCCGACGGATGTGGACAAAGTGTGTTAATCAAAAACCAGGATGTTTCATTTTATGTTTCAGTTTCTGAGTCTGTCTCAGATAAACCACCAAGGACATAGTTTGCATGTGTTTGCATGAAGTGTGACTGGACTGATGCTTCACCTTTCTGATAGTCGGACACCAAGTCACTTTCTTCTCTTCCTGATCTGTAGAAAGAAAAGCTCAGTGAAGCCTTTGGAATCAGCCGATTTCCTGTTGGTGATGTAGGAAATTCAGCCTCTTTTAAGTCCTAAGCACAAACAGACTCAACACGCTTGAGCTAAAACAAACTGAACACGGAGCTCCTTCAGTGAAACTGGTGGGAAAACGCAGTTTGGAGAAAAACCTCTGTGACCTTCGTGTTTCTCTTTGACCAATGTTTCCACATCATCTTTGTCGCAGTGTTAGAAGGATGAGACAGGATTCACCATCAGTGTCTGTCCTCACAATGAACAATCTGAATCTGAATCTGAACAACTGTTCTACTTCAAACACTGGCTCCGAGAACCTGGGATTTCTGAAACTAATTTTAAGATCTATGAGAAAGTGACGACTCTGAACGATCTACACCTTCTCCTTCTTGTTATTTAGTCACAATTCATCTGCTTTTCTGCAGCTGTGCACAATAAACAGATGTGAAGCAGATGTTGGTGTTCACCTTTTAAACCTTTGTTCACATCACAGTAAATAACCAACCTCTGGATCAAACTAGTTTTATCTTGTTTAAAAAGTCAAATAACATTAAGTGTATGTTCGTCATTCTGCAACACACACTAATGGAGTGCAGAATGCTAAAGTCGTTACCTTCCTGTTGGTCCATTATTCACATCAAAACATTTGTGTAATACAACCAAGTTTATAGTAAAAATGGCAACAAAAGTGAGCTTTCAGAACAAACGACCTTCATGATGCTGAGAATATACCCGCTCGCTCATACACAGGAACACATTGACTTTTTAAACCAACATGTGCAATAATGGTGGGACAGGCCCCACTATGTCACTGAGGATGAGAGATATAATAAAACTAATTAATAACACGCATAAAATAATTAAATCCAACAATCAAATGGTTTATTGTCATGTGCACAGAAACACGACTTCCTGTACAAATGATTGAACGTTTCCCGCTGTAGCATCGTTACAGACAGGGTCACAAATATTCGAACAGAAACACGAACTTCCGTCCTGCAGCAGCGATCTTGATGAGATGATCACGTACTGATTTCCTCTGGAGATCAGCCTGGTCTGAAATCTTGTGTGTGTAGGACTAAGAGCCCGGGTCCAGTTCGGGACGAGTCTATGACGACGATGTAAACAGCTGTTATGATAATCTGATCCCCCGGAGTCACCTCTTTCAATTCACTTTAAATCATCTTTCAGGCAGCAACATAATCACAATCCCTCAGTGATCTGATCAAATGATGGAGTTACATGAATCCACATGTTCTGTCTGCACGGCCTCAGTTCATCAATATATACATATACACACAGGCCGCGTGCATATTTATATGTTATATCATATATGTTATAGATTTATACGTTATATGCGTGACAATGAAAACAATGAAAAACGCTGAATAAGATGAAAAGTTTAAAAAATAAGGTGATGAAAAATAATAGGCCCTGTCTCCTAAAGAAGACGCACGTTTAGAAGTTTGAACAGAATTCATACGACAAAGCGTCTGGGATGCATTAACATCTGAAAAACGGCATTTCATGCTCCCCACAGTAAATAAAGAGACCAGCTTAGAGGTGTGTCCATTAAAATGAATTGAGGCAATGTATTGCATGGCTCCGCCCCCTGGGAGGTCAGAAAACTCTCCAGCTGAGAGGCTCATTCAGTCACAGTGACGGGTTTCTGGTTTTTTTGGGAGGGTGTGGTGATGATGGCGTGTACAGATAAAGCCTGTAAAAACCTGCACCGTTGTTTGGAGTCTCTGTTGCCTCTATTCATTTTAATAGCAGACACCAATTATAATAATAAAGTGAGCATTCCATGTTCCCACATAATCAGTTTCATTTCATAAGAAAAACCAACTGCAGTTTCCACAGAGATGAGTTTACATCAACATTCATATGAAACAGAAACTTCATCATGTGAACTGTAACATGTTCTGTTGCTGTTAACAATAACCTAATTCTTTCATTTCACAAACATCTCGAGAGCATTCACAGCTGGTATTCATCCTGAATTAAACCTAGATATTCAGAGCTCTGAACATTTAACCTGCAGGCAATGCTCCGTAAGTTTCACATCTGAAACTCCACCCAGATGATAAAACCAGGCTCAGCCGTCAGAGCCAAGCAGACGCAGGTGGAACTGAAAAGTCTGAGGAATAAGACGACAATCGGAGCAGATTTCACGCAAAGAACAGGAGGAAGAACCTGAACAACTGTGAAATGGCTGCAACAAGTGGTCGATGTAAGTAACCGACAACAAACACAGGTGCAGGTATTGACCGTTATTTCTCCAGCTCATGTTTCTCCTGAACAGTGCGTCAGAGAGCCAACGCTCAGAGGGGAGAAGGACGACACACTCCCTACCACCAGCCCCCAAGACGGGATCAAGTCAGACAGCGGACAGGTAACCGACGTCTTACTCGGTTCACACAGGTTTGTCGAAACAAAGGAGGACTCGTGCAGGTTTCCCAGACTTACCCACTTCAAACACTAGTTCTCGTTTCCCCTCGGTTCCTGTAGAGTTAAAATAATTCTCTACTTACTAGAGAATTCACTATAGTAGTGAAGGCCCAATGAAGCTTCCGAATGGTTCAGGAGATTTCAACCCCCCCTGCTGGTCAAACACAGGCAGACAGACTCCAGGTGATGTCATCAGGTTGTAATACACTGTCCGACACAGTTAAACCATTGTGTTATCTATGTTTGTATACGTGTTCATAAAACGCACCGATACTCGAACCACTTCTGAGCCAGCTTCAAAATCACCGAATCGATACGAGCCTCGACACTTCACTAAACTCTTCCTGGATTTCCCTCCTGAAACAAGTTGTATATCTCACTGAAATGTTGCTCTGTAGCTGAATGAAGTGAGACTTTCCACCAGTTCCATTGGCAGATGTGTAACTTGTTCACCCCCGTGTAGATAGGCCCCTGGTGGGTGGGGTGCACCCCCGAGCAGCAACAGCGTCAGTGTGTTGTCCTGTTGTTGGTCATAGTGATTTCATTTTTTAGTACGAACAGATAAACAGTGCATCACAAAATAAAACTTTTAAAATACCAAAACATATCCTGACCCTGAAATCTGTTTCCTTTCACAGGACAGGAAACACTCACTCATAGACAGCTGCTGAAGATGATTGTGTCAAACCTGCTGCCACTCGAAGTAACACGGGAGTCAAACTTTAGAAGCTTTATCTTTGCTCTCAAACCCAGTTTTCAGTTTCCTTCTGAGATGTCCTTACTGCTTCGCAGAGTTTACAAGGAACAGGAGGAAGGTCTTCAAGGAAAAGTTGCACGTGCTGATGACCTTGTGTTGTCATGCGAGTTGTGGTCTTCAAGACCTGAAAACTCCTATTTGACAGTGAGCTGCCATTTTGTAGACGATTTCGGGAAGCTCAAGTCCTACATGCTCAAAACTACAAGCATGCTGGGAGATGACTCTGCTGCCAACATTCAGAATCAGCTCTCGGCTGTCATGGAGACTTGGGGCATAAAAGAAAAGGTCCACAGTGTGGTCCGGGCTGGTATGCCTCAGATGAAAGGTGTCAGCGCCACGTGGCTAGACATGCCTTGTTTTGCTGACACCTTGAATGAGATATATAAGGGTCTGATGAGCAACGCCGAGATCTCAAATGTTTTGGGGAAGTGTCATAACATCGTCAGCTTCTTCAAATACAATTCCGAAGCTGAGGAGAAGCTCAGACACATTCAAAGCCAGCTGCGTCTGACACAAGACAAGCTGCTCCTGCACTCTGGGGACCAGTGGTTCGCCTGGCTGCACATGCTTCAGCAACTGAGTCTTCAGTACCGGGCCGTGGTAATGGTGCTCCACGAGAAAGGCAAGACAGATTTAATTCTAAACGAAAGAGAACTAGTGAAGCTCAAGAACATCATATCAGCTCTGGAACCTCTGGAGAAAACCACGTCTAAGATGAAGAGTGAAGGATTCGAGACTATTGGAGTCATGTTGCCGCTGCTGAAGGAGCTCATGGACTCACTTAAAGAAAAGACAAACAATGATGTCGCTCAGACCATACTGTCCCTGTGCAGAGAGGACTTTGGTGACATCAATAAAACTGGACTGGCTACCTTCACATTTCTCGACCCAAGATTTAAAAACCAGCTGGGAGAGCAAAACAAAAAGCAGGCAATCAGAAAGATAAAGAAAGAGCTTATCACAGGCCGAGTCCTGTGTGCAGCCAGGACCAAAGACCTGCTGGACAGATACATGGCCTACGAACCTACTGCAAAGGATTCCAACCCTTTGGCTTGGTGGAGGAACACAGGGAAGAAGCACTTTGGCGAATTAAGCAAACTTGCTCTGAAGAAACTTGGAGTCGTATCCACTGCTGTGCCGTTAGAAAGAGCCTTCTCTGGAGCAGGCGATCACTTCTCCAAACTCAGGAGCTGCATCGAGCCAGAAAACCTCAACATGGTCCTGTTCCTACGCAGCAACTGGTCAACAGATCCTCTCTGACCCAACAGAACGCAAAGAAGAAAGAGAACGTTCAGATGGACGCTGGACACGTACTCACACACAAATACCAGTTTACATCCCATATTATTTTTCTCTTAGGGTATAGGTGTCATAACAACAAACTGATCAGAATAAATATTGTTCATATTGTAAATGACTATTGTGGAATATTAACATAAACATACAAAGACCTAAAGTCTGCAAACATTAGTTCTGTCTTTCAACAGCATGTAATGTTTGCTAATGCACATTTATATAATCTGAAATTTAAAACACATGATAAGTTCTATGACACAGATCAAACTGGTTTTATTTCCTTTAAAAAGTCAAATAGTGTATGTTGGTCTTCATAGTTAATTATTTGTTTTTGGCTCATTTGTAAATAAATTATATTAAACAAAGTCGACAGTTACATTTTCTTCTGTTAAAAACTTTCATTTCTTTGCTGTAAAGCTCAAACATTCCCTTTTTATTTCTACTGAATGAAGGTTCGGTTTGTTTCAAACTAATCAGGATGTTTTTTTCTCCTTGAATCTGGTAATAAACATTATTTATGAGACGGAACAAAACTCAAACATGTTCATGAGCTTCCCACGTACAGGAACTGAGAAACTAAACTTTCAAAATAAAAGAATCTGAGCGCGTTGGTTTAATCGACTGGGCACAAATACGTGTACTGTGGGTCCAGTTCCAGCCGGAACCAGTCCAGATTCACATCACATACACAGAGAATCATGTGTGTTCACGGAGGAAAAGAGACCAGAGACCTGCTCCAACAAAGGTCCAGATCCAGATGTGTGCAGCACTTCTGGAATTGTCTAAACGTTTCTCACAGCTGCTAAACAACAAGAAAAAACACGAGGATCCACCTCAGACTCCGGGATCCGGGTCGTGACGGAGCAGGAGACCGCGCCGGAAAACACGACTCCTGCAGGGGGAGGGGAGGGGAGGGTCCTGGAGGTCCCTGGGGTGCTGCTTCCTGGGACCCGGGTCTGTGAGTTTAATGGGGCTGTCTTCACTGATGGGGTCTCCATGGAAACGAGGCGTCACGACACACACACGGAGACGCGGGTCAGTATAAAGGAGGCGGCGGGACGCGGAGAAGGACACTGATGTTTCAGAGACCGACTGGATCCAAAGTCCTCCACCGAACCACTGCCTGCAAGAGACATGCTGGACGAGGCTGCGCGTCACCCGCACACCTGCAACAGGTGAGTCCTGGACAGATTCTACTCTGCCCTCAGAGAGCTCGGTGTCTGAATATGAACTCATCCGGTTCTGGTTCTGTCTGTCTGCAGGGGTCAAGACCGAGGCACTAGTGTCAAACACAGAACGTCTTCACACGTGATCAACGTCAACAACGGTAAGAAACCCGAACCTTTAGACCACAGACTGTGGATTCGAGTGAGACCAGATGGGTCCAGAGAGTCTGGATCAGGCGGTGCTGGGATGATCATTAGATCATTATTTCATGACAACAATGACTCATTATTTCCCTTCCTGTCTGACACCACACGTGCTCTGATCCGGTTTCTGTCCTCTCCTCAGGCTCTGGACCCAGGGTGGTTCGGCGGGTTTTCACCAACAGTCGCGAGCGGTGGCGGCAGCAGAACGTTAACGGAGCCTTCGCCGAGCTGCGGCGACTCATCCCCACCCACCCCCCCGACAGGAAACTCAGCAAGAACGAGATCCTGCGCCTCGCGCTCAGGTACATCACCTTCCTGGACCAGCTACTGACGGACCAGGACCTCGGGGGCCCGCACCTGATCCGAGCCGACAGCCTGGAGCAGGAGGAGGGGCTGCGGGAGGATCTGTCACCAAACTTCAGTTTGGACAGTTCAGTGGACTCAGACGGTCTGATGGGGGAACAGGACTGTGGTGGACTACAGTTCCTCAAACTGGCAACCAGCTACTGTTGATCGGGTCCAGCAGAGACCAGGACCGAGGGTCCGGCTGATCCAGCACGTTGGCTCCAGGAGAGTCGAGTCAGACCGAGGCTGCAGTGCAGCACTGATGTAAATCCAGTTTTGGGTGATTTGTAATTAAATAGGGGACTGGTTCTGTAGAACCGCATGGATCTGGTTTGTGCCACTAATCCAGAGCTGAGTTGTACCGTGTGTGATTTTCTGTGACAGAAAGAGCGGAATGATCCTTTAAGCCTGTGATATTCACATGAAACTAATAAAGTGATTTATTTCTGACATGTAGATAATATGAAGCATAAAAAGAAATAAACAATAAAACCAACCTGTGTTCGGGCTTTTATTGTGAAACAACAGGAAATTCAGCTGTATGTGTGTTTGTTCTGATCTCACTCGGAATCTTTGTGAATTCAGAAAATAATATAATAAAAGAAAATAATTCAAATTAAAACTAAACTAAAGGTTTTTTGTTAGTTTAAAGTGACAGAATAAAAAATAAAGTTTAAATGTTCTGTGATTAAAAACAATGTTTGTCATTTTTTCCCACAGTACGGTCTGGCAGGATCACAGAGCTCTTTTAACCCTGACTGGACGATTTATTAACTCATTAATTCACATCTGACCCTCAGAGGTGAACGGACTAATTTCTCATTAACGACTTTCATTACCTTCTGTGATAGTGTTTCCCACAGCACGGTCTGTCAGGATGAGGGTACAGCAGGGACGAGTGGGCGTGGAGCTGATGACTGATAAACATCTCAGCCAATCAGACGGCCCCCCTGAGAGACCACAACAACAGCAACAGGTCCCAGAGGAGGTGTGGGGGGGTCAGATGGGGTGTGATTCAATTAGAGAGCTGAGAGTGAGGGGGGTGGGGTGGGGGGGTGAGAGGCTGCTTCATGAGCAGTTCCCACCTCTGTCTCATCACGTGCTGCGTCAGAAACCTCTAGTTTTTAGAAAGTAAGTGTCCAGTTTGATCTGGTCTGGAAGAGTCGGGTGTACCAGGATAAAAGCACTAAAGTAAAGTACTTTGGATAAAAGGACACAAACTATAGACTTTACTTTACTTTACTTTACTGTGCTTGGCAGACGCTTTTATCCAAAGCGACTTACAAGGAGCTAGCGCTGGGTGTCTGGCTCAGGGACACACCTGGT
>JAUMHF010052510.1:0-16608 GCA_032359275.1 Microctenopoma steveboyesi
TAACACCTCAGCAGTGCCACAGGCTGATTGCCTCCATGCCACGCCGCATTGAAGCAGTCATTTCTGCAAAAGGATTCTCGACCAAGTATTGAGTGCATAACTGAACCAAATTATTTGAAGGTTGACTTTTCTTGTATTAAAAATTTTTATTGGTCAGATGAAATATGCTAATTTTTTTAGATAGGAATTTTGGGTTTTCATGAGCTGTATGCCACAATCATAAATATTAAAACAAATGAAAGGCCCTGAACTACTGTTTATCAGTATATTACAGAAAATAATGAACTTTATCACAATATGCAAATTTTTTGAGAAGGACCTGTAGTTTCAGTCACAGGTTCGTAGATGTTTGTTTAGTTTCCTGTACCTGCGTTGATCCTCCTGTTTGGAGTGATTTTTAGTTCTGTTTTTCAGCGCAGCCTAGGCCTGCCGTCTAGGTGTTTGTGTTTGTGTGCCTCCCATGTGGACTGATTTTTAGTTTAGAATTATTTATGTGCAGTTATCTGTCTTCCTTGGTTGTGGTTATAATATGTCTGTGTTTTTGATAAACCTCTTTCCTTTGAACCCCTCTGTCTTCCGAGTGCTCTTGGGTCCGTTACCTCAAACCCTGACAATCAGTAAATTTTAATTATTTATTTATGAGTAGTAAAAAGTAGTTTCTTCCAATTGAGACAGTTATCTAAAGTTAAACAAATCTGCTCCTGTCATTATCCTGAAATTTGAATGCACACTTTTATTACGTCTCGCTTAACCAGAGGTCTCTGGATCGACTCCAGCTGGTCCAAAATGCAGCAGCTCGACTTGCTACAGGATTGATTTTAAAGTTCTTTTATTCACTTTTAAATGTCTTAATGGCCTTGCCCCTCAGTATTAACCCAATCTGATCCAGCCTTACATTCTCTTACGTGCCACTAGGTCAGCTGATCACTCAGTCCTAGTTGTTCCTCAAACAAGGAGAAAGCTTAGGGGTGACCGGGTCTTTGCGACCGCAGCCCCAAAATTATAGATGGCATTGCTACTCCATATTAGGCGGGCAGAATCACTTTCTGTTTCTGAGTGCTCCTAAAACTCATCTTTTTGCGTTGGCTTTCAATCAGAGATATATTGGTTTTATTACTGTTATTGCAATTTATGATTGTTTTTAATTGTTGTTGTATATTATGAGATAACCTGACCTGTGTGCAGCACTTCGGTCAACTGTGTTGTTTTTAAAGTGCTTTATAAATAAAATTGAATTGATTGTGCTGAGTTTGTTGCCTGATAAATGCTGCAACTGGCTGTTGCCTCTATGTTACTTTAACAAATTATTTAAATTACCTCTGTGAATTTATTTCATATACAGTGGAGTGTGAAAGCCCACATACAGTGGGCCACCCTGTTAATCTTCATGATTTTCTTGTATAAATTGTTCAATTATGAGAAAGTATTTAAGGGGGGGGGCAATTTTAAGTTTCCCTCCTTTTGAAATACTCTCCGAAGAGTAGCAACATGGGGGTCTCAAAACAACTCTCAAATAACAGACCATCATCACAGTCACCATCATGGTTAAGGGGAAGGATACAGAAAGTTGTCTCAGAGATTTCATCTGTCAGTTTCCACAGTTTGGAACATATTGAGGAAATGGAAGACCACAGGCACAGTTCAAGTTAAGACTTGAAGTGGAAGACCAAGAAAAATCTCAGATAAACAGAAGCGACAACTGGTGAGAACAGTCAGAGTTAACTCACAGAGCAGCACCAAATACCTACAACATCATCTTGCTGCAGACGGAGTCACTGTGCATCGTTCAACTATTCTGTACACTTTACACAAGGAGATGCTGTATGTGAGAGTGATGCAGAGGAAGCCTTTTGTCTGCCCACAGCACAAACAGATCCCCTAGACTAGAGGCATGCTAAAGCACATTTGAAGAAGCCAGCTCCATTTTGGAATAAAGTGCTGTGGACTGATGGGGCTGTGTGGCCAGTGCAGGGACTGGGAATCTTGTCAAAGTTAAGGGACACATTGATTCCTCTAAATATCAGCAGATTCTGGAGACCAATCTCCAGGATTCAGTGACAAAGCTGAAGCTGTGCAGGGGGCGGATCTTTCAACAAGACAACCCTAAACACTGCTCAAAATCTACTAAAGCATTCATGCAGAGGAACAAGTACAATGTTCTGGAATGGCCATCTCAGTCCCAAGACCTGAATATCATTGAAAATCTGTGGTGTGAGTTAAAGAGAGGTGTCCATGCCCAGAAGCCATCACACCTGATGTTTTGTGAAGAGGAATGGTCCTAAAAACCTAGAACCAGAATCCAGACTCTCATTGGAAGCTATAGGAAGCGTTTAGAGGCTGTCGTTTCTGCAAAAGAAGGAGTTCATTTTTTGTGGTACCCTATATATGCACCTGCCTACTTTTGTTTAAACAATTTTTACACACTTTCTGTAAATCGTATACACTTTGTTTTACTTCTCAAATATCACTGTGTGTGTCTTCTACATGATAAATTTAATTTAATGTATCTTAACAACCAATGATTTATACAGGTAGATCATGAAGATTGAAAAGGTTGCCCAAACATTTGCATTCCTAAACCTTTAGCATGGCCACTATCAGAAAGCAATGGAACATTTTGTATGTATGTTTTATTTTGGGGGACTATAGCTGGGCTGTGAAACTATGATTAAACCTGGTTACTACCCTCCAAATCAACCATTTTATTTACATTAGAACTGTCATTTCTAATATTAATATCTATACTGTAGTTCAGATTATAATATTTTGTCAAAAAATCTGCTTCTATTTTTAAAACATCTTCATTCCTTTATGTGTCCAAATTTTTAAAACAATACAAAAACAGGCTGTGGATGTAAAAATACATTAGTGTAGATGAGCAGCAAGGGAATGCAGGGAAAAAAAAGCTTACAGCACCTGGTATTCCCAGGCAGTCTACCATGGTAGTGTATAAGATATAATATTATTTGGGCCTTAGTTGGTCCTGTATCAGTTCCATATATTGTAATGCATTATATGTTGGGATTAACCAGAGGTCTCTGGATCGACGCCAGCTGGTCCAAAGTGCAGCAGCTCGACTTTTATCCAGCACCAAGAATTATGAGCACATTACAATCGCGTAGATCCTGCCTTCCAGAGCAGGATGTGACCCTCAGGGCAGATCACTGCCCTGTAGGGCACATTGAGAGCTGCCAGTCCTGCTCTACCTCTACTTTGTCCTGTCAAGGAAGCCCACTGAATCAGCAGACAATGGGGTCTAGAGGGAATCGTGGTTTGCTTATGCTGCAGCAGTAGCGACCTCACAGCGGGAAGGTTTGATCCTGTGTTGAGACTGCATGTGTTCCTCCAGGAGCACTTTTGTCATTCGCTCTAATTGTAACAAAAGAATTCCTTATAACCAAACTGTGACCATAGTGACAAGGTGTAATGAAACCATGCCAATTCACACTTGTTTGCTTCTTCAAACAGAAGGTTAGCTTAACTATATGTATAGAATAATATCATGATAGAGTTTATTGTGAAATAATAATTATAGATACTTGGATTTACGCGCACATGTAACTGAGTCATTTTTGTTTAATACATTTGGGGTGGCCTGGTAGCTCAATGGGTTAGCGCTTTAGACTCAGATGCAGAAGGTCTGAGGTTCGCAACCCCGTCTGACTCCTGGTCCATCCCCACTAGGTGTGTCCTTGAGCCAGACACCCAATCACTTTGAATAAAAGCGTCTGCCAAGCAAAGTAAAGTACTCTCTTGGCCTCTCCCCTATTCTACAATTTCACTGTGGGAGAGGTTAGTGTCATTTTATTCCATCGTGGTATTCCTCTTTGTTTTGTAATATTACTGTACTGGTGTTGCTAGCATTAGCAGATGAGTGTAGTTAGCTTAGCTTTGGTGGGTTAAGCTAACTTCCATCCCACCTGTTTTTATTTGTTTATAAGAGCCGGAGCGGGTGATTCATTTACTCATTAATTTTTTCTTGAAATTTGTTCACCTTTCATGTCAGGTCAGAATAAACGGAGATAATCTCCAAAGAAATCCCAGTGACTCTATTTATCCATTAAACACATGCAGAAACTCCATCCGTGACACAGCATCTTTTAAACATAGTTCTTAATTTGACCTGGTTTGCGTCTGTCTCTGTTTTTTTGGGTGATTTGCTTCCATCATCATAACGATGTTACTAAAAATGCGTAACAACAGATAACAGAGATCAATACAACAACACAGTGCAGCAGACGAGGCATGGGGCAGGCTGTCCAAGGCTGACAATACCCACAGAGACAGAGGACAAAGTAGAGGATAATAACCTAATAATATTTGAATTAATTTTAATGGAAACTAAATATCTTAATAAGAAATTCCACTACAGCAGTTGTCTAACTGAAAATGCTGTTACCAAAATTAAAGAACTAATTCTATTATCTCTTAATCCAGTGACTATACCAGTTACGATTTAAAGTAAATCATAGTATAGAATCAGCACTGGTCAAAGTTACCAATGACCTTTTTTTGGCTTCAGACAATAGACTCCATTCTTGTCTTGTTAGATCGTAGTGCTTCATTCAACAATATAAATCATAAGATTTTAATAAATAAACTGGAACATGTCATTGGGATTAATGGGACAGCACCAAAGCAGCTAATATCTCCTTTAATCATTACATTAAAGAAATCTACAGATCTGCCTTCTTTCACCAGCAGAATATTTCTAAAATCAGGAGCACCCTGTCTTAAAGTGATGCTGAGAAATGTGTCCATGCATTTGTTACCTCTAGACTGGACAACTATAATTCATTACTGATAGAATGTCCTAATAGCTCATTAAAAAGCCTCCAGCTTATTCAGAATGCTGCAGCCGGAGTTTTGACTGGAATTAACAAGAGAGATTATATTACTCCTACATCCGCTTCTCTCAATTGGCTTCCTCCTAAAATCTAGAATAGAGTTTAAAATCCTGCTTCTCACGTATAAAGCACTAAATGATCAGGCCCCAACATATCTTAAAGACCTGATAGAACCTTATTATCCCAGCAGAGCACTTTGCTCTCAGAGTGCTGATCTACTTGTGGTTCCTAGAGTTTCCAAATGTAAAATGGAAGGCAGAGCCTTTAGCTATCTCTAACCCCCGCCCTCCTAAGCTCTTCTTTCATAAGATGTCGCTCCTGCTCATATTTCCGTCAAAATAACATTCGAAGTAAGTATTACTGATGGAACAGGGTTAATATGGTGTGATCCGGGTTGGTCGGTTATCTGAAACAGATGAGGTTTATTGCGAGCATGGGCCAGAGTTTAGTTGCTTTGGATAAAAGCGTCTGCCAAGCAAAGTAAAGTAACCAGAGTGCTGGGAGTTGAAGTCCATAAAACCTGAAAGTGATTAGTCCTGAGGGTGACAAAGGGGTTATGGGTAATGTAGTCAAATATAACTTGAAAACAGGGTCAGTCTAATTCAATTCATCTTTTTTTATATAGCGCCAAATCATAACGAAAGTCATTTCAGGACACTTAACATAGCAAGGTTCAGGACTTTGCAAAAATATAGGTGTATATACAAACAAAATAATGCAGAAAACCCAACAGTCCCACTAGAGCAAGCGCTAGGCAACAGTGGAGAGGAAAAACTCCCTCTAAGAGGAAGAAACTTCCAGCAGAACCAGGCTCAGGGTGGGCGGCCATCTAACTCTACAGGTTGAGGTTAGTGGACAGAGGAGAGAGAAAAGAACAGCAGGTAACAGAGATCATAATAACAACAAGGAGCAGCAGACGAAGCACTGGACAGGTTGGCAGGACCAGCAGCCACAAGGTGAAATCACACAACACCAAAGTCAAGGACACCTGCAGAAAGGTACAGAGAGAAAGCCTGGAACCCTGTCTGACTCCTAGTTAATGCCCTACCAGATGTATCCTTGAGCCAGACACCAAGCGCTAGCTCCTTGTAAGTCGCTTTGGGTAAAAGCATCTGCCAAGCAAAGTAAAGTAAAGTAAAGAAAAAGAGACAGAAGGACGAAGCACAACTATTGTAGAGGATCATCATGAAACAGAAAATGGATACTAAAACGAACCATGGAACTGAATCAAATAAAGACAAAAACCAAGCAAACAGATCTACAGAAAAGCCAAAAACACATAGAACCTTAACCTAAACCAGACAAACCGTGACAACAAGTCAGGTAGTAATGTCCACTAATGGACTGACATGCTTTGGTACCTAAGGACAGGACAAAGTTCTTCATGGTCTATTCAGAATGTGTGGGCATGTTTTCAAGGTTCATTTACCCATTGATATTTGATTTCTGACAGACATTTCTGCTATACAGTATGATGTGACCTTGGCTAACTGAACCAGTCGCCATGCACAAACACACCCACACACCAAAGACACACACACAGATAGACACACATCTGTTCTCTGTGCTGTGTTATGCTAGAGTTTTCACCTACTGAGTACTTCATCTGCTCATTAATTTATTCTTCAGTCACAAAGATCCAGCACAACCCTACACTGTCACTGAGTGTGTGCCTGAGTGAGTGTGTATATACTGTAGGTGTGGGTGATATGTCATTATGCTACGACTAAAATTACAGTTTGTCATTCTTTATTGCAACTACCGGTGTCAAAGAGGCATTTAATTTATTATCTTCTTAATAAAGAAAATAATTTTAAAAGGCTCCTGTTGGGGCTATCTTCGTTCTCCGGTTAGCCCTTTGGTTGCCTCTGTCATTAGCCCGTGTTATTTGACGCGTTTCCACTTTTTTACATAATCACTGCGTATCACTACAAAGAAAGGGTCCACTCGGTCGGAAGATTAAACAGGCTTTACTTATCTTCCACACGGAACATGAACACTCCTCCTTTACACAGTGAATGATGTATCTTGACCAGAAAAACAAAGTCCAAAATTCCAAATAAACTTGTACAAACCACAATAGTTTAAACGTTCAGAGCTGTGTGGACCTGAGACTCCAATCAGGCAACCTCCTTCTACGTCTCACTCTGGCTCACGTATCTTCTACCACTGCATGTCACATGACTACGCTAGGAGGCGCCCTTCACTGTTCATGATATTAACACGCTTAGCTTTGTACAACACGTGACAACGTGAGACAGGTTGTTACAGCTCCTTCTAGCTTCAGTTTAACACCGTGTCTGTAAGGTTTTGTAGGTACTGAGAGCTTGTAGTCACATAGTCACTTGTATTCAATATTAAAATGCAGGTAAAACTCCCTTTAATGGGTGAAAACTTTAGCAGAACCAGGCTGGGCGGTGGGCGGTCATCTGCTTCGAGCGGTTGAGGTGAATGGACAGGACAGAGAAAAGAACAGCAGGCAACAGTCAATGATACAGTTCACAAGATACAAACGCCTCTCTCCCAATGACAAAAGGCAACAGATGGCTCTTTATTACTGAAGCATCATGTGTGTTTTCACTCTCTCAGCTAGCTGTACGAGCCAGTGTAATGAATCTGAGTTACTATAAAGTGCAAACACTGATCCTGACAACAGAAAAACATCTGTAGAATCGTTCGGCAAATTAACAAATGTTAAACACGTTGCTGCTACACTGACAGATGCCTGCCACACGCACACATGCACATAAAGCGAGATAAATACAAGAACAATATAGATCATATTTAATGTAGGAGAAAGTTTGGAATCAAACTAGAAGTCTGATTCTAGGTCTTACGGTGTTAAGTCTGCACACATTCCTGTGTGTTCTCCTCCTAAATGAATTAGCTAAATTATAGCAAAATGTTTAGAAAACTGTCAAAAATGCGAATGCACATATTGTTTCACATTACACAGCTTAGATAGTAGGTGGTTTGAAATTCTCCAGTTCAATGTGTTAGTATGTACAAAGACAAATTATTTCTGGAATATTTGTGCTATGTTCTGTAAAGGAATTAATATAATAAATGTCATAAAGTAATTAACTGGACTACTAGCTGCAAGCTCCATTTTCAGGAGTATGTTCATAGTGAATTAAATTGAAAACTTATTTGTCACATACACAGTCATACACAGTACAATATGCAGTGAAAATACTTGAACGACTGACTCTTACCATAAAAAATATAAACAAGGAAATAATATTGAATAGAAATTCCTAATTACAAAAATGAAGAACAAAGTATTTGGAATCATTTTGGAATTCCGAATCAGAGTCGGAAAAAGATAAAACACTGGTCCATAAAGTCCATAGACTGCTTTCTATGTGTGCATTCTGCTTGTGCCAGAAAGCAGTGTGCATTCATGTGCAATGCACAATGTCCAATGTCTATCATTGTCTGGGATAACTGTACATTTGTGTACAGATGAGATGAGAGATTCAACTTTAATTACCTATATTTGTACTACAAATCTGGGTCAGAACAGGAAAAGTCTGAGAGACTTATGCTTGTCTTGTATGTAAAGGTTGTGCTCTGTCAAACTGCACAAAAAAAACACCTTTTTAGGTGTGAGAAAAAGCATATTATGATAACGTCACAGTGTTTCTTGCATCTCCAGTCTCATAATAATGTGGTATCTTTATACCCTCTATTTGCCTTTTTTTCTTCTGTTTGTTTCTGCCAGACAAGTCACCTAACCTGACTATAATCATGGACAAGTGACTTTTGCCAAACCCCAGTAGGATGAATGGTGTATCGTATTGGATGTGCATTCCTTACATACACAGAATACTTGAGTGACCGTTACATCAGCTGTGTAGCTGGTGTAGAGTGTGCCAAATGCCAGAACACCAGTCAGAAATAGATACATGTTAGGATTGACAGAGGGAGCCTGGCTGACTGATGACGGAAATGAATTTCTGTCTCAGTGTCTGAATGAACAAACAACCAAACAAACATCTGGCCTCGAGTCCTGACTAAGTAGGTCTGCCAAGCAGCCCAGTAGTGCTGCATATGTGTCCTTATGTGTGTTTGTTTTTGTCCTGGTGGTGTTGCTTCAGTCACACCCTGCCTCACATCGCCTCAAACCATCTGTCTACATGACTAGGACACAGACACACACACACGCACGCACATCTGGGTGGAACTCATCCTTTCCACATCCCATCATGCAGCTTCTCCATCCTCACACACTCCCCGTTTCTCTGTGTCTCTAGGTAATCAAATAGTTAGAAGGCCATGGCCGCTTAGCAAACTATTGATCTGTGGATGATATACTGTCTGTGTGTGCGTGTGTGTGTGTGTGTGTGTGTGTTTGTGTGGCTTTTTCTCTGCACTGTGACTGACAGAACAGCCACTGCAATAATGATTAATAAAATTGATTAATTAAAAGGCCATCATGAAAAAAAACTTAACTAATATTTTACTTTACTTTGCTTGGCAGATGCTTTCATCCAAAGCGACTTACAGGGAGCTAGCGCTGGCTGTCTGGCTCAGGGACATACCTGGTAGGGGACAGACTAGGAATCAGACGGGATTTGAACCTGCAACCTTCTACATCCCAGTCTGACGCCTAATCCACTGAGCTACCAGGCCAAATGTTAACATTTGTGAGAAAAAAAACTCTCAACAATCATCAGCAAATAGTTTGAGATAGTCTGTGGTGTCAGATAAAAACACAGAAAAACACCAAGGCCTCCCAGGTATAAATTATAATCCACCAGTATTAATCTGCTGCTTCAGCAGCCAATGTTTGTCAGGTTGAGGTATTTCATAATCTACTTTCAGACTGTAGTAAAGCCACAATATTGTAGCTCACTAAAATATATCATTACAAAAAACCATACACAGAAACATCTGATTATAAGGGACCAATTACCTTCACTTGCATTTTTTCTGCTCTTCTATCAGCCCCTGATAATCTAAGCTTTTTGTCGTTTTTCTGATGTTGCCATCACATGGGATTGCCACGTTTATCACTGTGACCTTCTTCCTTCTGTTCACCACTACTGCTAGGGCCCAAGCTGTTACCACTTTGTCTGTGTGCCTGGTGCTGCCCAGCTCTTCACGCCTGAGACCTTTTTTTGGATGTCTGCCATTGTAATGGTTTCTGGGTCCTGTTCAGGGAGGCTGCTTTTATATCCACCAGCCACTAAGCATTGTTGTTTTGTGATGCCTTTGTCTCCCATATGCTCTTCAACTAGTGTTTAGTCATGTTTTCCTCGTGTCTGTGTGGGTTTTCTCTGGTTACTCCAGCTTCTTCCCATAGCTCAAGGTCATGTAGTTAGGCTTAAGGTAATTGGTGACTCTAAAATGTTCATTGGTGTGAATGGTTGTCTGTTTCTGTATGTTAGCCCTGTAATAGACTGGAGGTCTGTCCATGTGTTCCCTGCCTCTTATTCAGTGAAAGCTGGGATTAGCACCAGCATCTTCACCACCCTTAAGAAGAAAAGCAGTTGAGATAATTGTTGGATGTTATCAATAAAACAAAATACACTAAACAACATTTGTGAGGGAATCAACTCACTACCTTCACACTGGGTTAGAGACTATGGTTCACATGTCATGTTGTGTCACCTTCATCTATTTTTTAAAATCTATTTTATAGTAAGTTAAATAAAAAGCCAGAGAAAACAGAGAACAGTATGTGTCCTTCACACATGTAAATGTGAGACTTCAAAACTGGTCCCATATACCATCTACCATTATCTGTGCAAAAGTGTCCATGTATTTTAATAGTGCACATGATGAATAAGAAGAGTATTGTAGAAACAGCACGAATAGAATGAAATGGAGAATTGTAAGAGAGGACAGAGTGGTAAAAACATTTTGGGGAATGCTGCTTTCATTCAGAATAGCACCTCCTCCTACTCTTCCTCCTCCTCCTCTTCCTCTTTCTGCTCATTCCCCCACTACACACACATGCACACACAAAGCCATCCATAATTTATGCTAGCTGTAGGCAGACACTGGCAGGCTGGACTTTATAGCGCAGCTGGATGTGCATGGAGGAAGGCAGAGGCGAAATGGTAGAGCAGGTACTTCTGAGAACCCACTCTGTTTCTCCTCCATCTCTCTCTCTCTCTCTCTCTCTCTCTCTCTCTCTCACTCTCTCTCTCTCCTCATTGTTACTTCTACACTCATGCCTTTGCTTCTCACTGTTTTGCTGTGACTGCAGAAGGCTGCATGCCGCTTGCTCCTTTTGTGGGTAGTGTGTGTATATGTGTGTGTTTACTGTATCTTAATGCAGTACATGTGGGACTGCAGTGCTGCATGCTCAGTCTCTGTGGGTGTCAGTGTGTGTTTGTGTATGTGTGCCTGCATTTGGTGTGCATACCTTTTTGCCTGTCTCATTATTTCATTTTCAGCCGTAGTGAAAGATAGCAGCAGTTGATGAATTTACATATTAGGGAGAGAGAGAGAGTGTTGAAATGAAACCCTGTGAGCAGAAAGAGGTTTATTGTGTTTGTACAGTAGTGAACTAGAGGAATTGTAACATTCATTCAGCTTTGTCCACCCTGTTATGACACAGTGCTCAGATGTACATCTGCTGGAAATCATTTCTGCTGTTCATGTTGGCTGTAAGGACTGAGCTGTAAAATGGAGAACAACACCTCCCAAAAGTGCAGTTAAAGCTTTAAACTGGTTTCTTTGTTAATTTATTCTCTCTAACCTTAACCTGAACTTAACCCTCACCCTCACCCACAGTGCCACAGGTAAAATATTCACCAGAGAAACAAGCTTTGACACAAAATTCAGACAAATTACTGCAATAAGCCTACAAATAACTACCAGGATTAGATTTGCCTCATACTAAATTGAGATCGTCTTCCACAAAAAATAGCACGTTTTTTTCTTACCAGTCATCAGTATCCTGTTTACTATGACCCCCAGTCTCTTTCTAACCTGATCAGCCTTGATCATGACAAATAGCTTCTTTTACGATAACCCCAGCTTGGGCCCATCTTGTATTAGCATACATTAGAGTCAGATTCCCACGTTTTCACCAACCTCGTCAAAGCTATTGTTTTTTTTGCATCAGTTCTTTACTGGTTTGTTTTTTTACATTTAGAATTTGTTCTAGTGTAATACTGATACTATAGTCAGACAAAACATAACAATAAAGCAGCAACAATCTATCGGAACCATTTTCTTCCTATGTAACACTTAGTTTATTTGAATAATGAATTGCAATATTTATTATCACAGGCCACAAGGAGGTTTTTTGGGGTTGAAAGTGGCAGTGAGCAGGACTCTGATACCAGAACTGTATTTGAACCCAAGTGCACCTGAGTGGAAATGAAGCCTAACCTTATTACAATTTTCCTCTGAAAGGTCCTGAGAGACAGTAAACTCTTTGTGTCAACTTGCATTTCTGTTGGAACACTTGGAATACTTTTTAAGTTCCAAGTGAGAGAATGCTGACTAAACAAAGACAGTGAAACAAAAGGCTACAGTAGGATTTTTCATGGAAGTCAGGTCAATATTTTTAGTCGTTAATGGTTTTTATAGTGCTCTCAGCGGGAGTCGGTCACTGGAGGAGGGGCAAAGTCATTTAGAATTCAAACATGGTGAACAATTGTTTTTAACCCTAACCCTCTAACCCTAACCCTAACCCTTTTGCTAAGAAATAAACAGTGTCATTTTTATTCTGATGAAGGAGTGAAATCCCTTCTCTCTGTGCACCCACTGTGTGTATGTGTGTGTGTGTGTCTGTGTATGTGTGTGTGTGTGTGCGCGCAGAGTTTTGCCACGTAAAGCATATTTTAGCCTTCAAAATGTGGTTCTCATTACACAGCAGAGCATTTAGCCAAGAGTCACTGTCTGCCTCCCTCTCTGGCTATGTCTCTTTCTCTGTTGCTTTTTCCTACATGTGGCTGCACCTCTCTCTCTCTCTCTCTCTCTCTTTTTTCTCTCTCTCTAATGGCTGAGATATAAACGTCCCACAGGGGACTCTCACATACACATACTCCACATTAAAATTTTTTGGGGGGGCATAGTCACTTTCTTTCCTAAAAGGTTTTCTCTTTTTTTACAGCTAACAGCTGAACTGAAACTGGACTTGTCTCCTTTTTAATGTTTGTCCTAGTCAAGTCATTGCTTTGGAATATTCTAATGTATTTATCTTTGGTGCTGGGTGTTACATCCTCATATGGGATGCACTTCATTTTTCAGTGTCACTGTAAAGATTCCTTCCTGTTTTTTTGAGGGGTGATGATTTGAAAGGATTGATGAAGGTTATTAGGGGTTGGGTTAATGGGATTGGAAAGAGTCCAAATCAAGCATCCAGGTTTATAAAAACTTTTGCATTACACATCACAACATCAAATGTTTGAAGAATCCGCTTTATTGTCATTGACACATTTTTACATGTAACAACGAAATTTGTTCTCTGTATTTGACCCATCCCCCCTTGGGGGAAGCAGTGAGCAGCCACAGGAGGTGCTCGGGGAGCTAGCGCTGGGTGTCTCACTCAGGGACACACCTGGTATGGGGGATGGGCTGGGTGACTCAGCTGGGAATCGATCCCGGGGCTCCTGCTTCCCAGCCCTCTGCCCTAACCACTCTGTTAGCAGGCCACCAGTGTTTGGTCTACATGGTGAACAATTGTTTTCTATTGTTCTGGCATATTGTTTTTATTTTTTTGCTTTCATTGGTTTGGGAATAACATAGTAGTCTTATATAGTTATATATAGTATTATATAGTCTTATACTATATACAGAGTTTCCAACTTTTGATCCTCTGTAGCTTTTCAATGAACAGCACAAGCTTTTTTTAAAGAATGTCTTGTTTACGTGCATTCGATGTCACGGTCGTTTGTTGCCCGTCTTGTATACAATCACACAGCCTTTGTCAGCATTTGCATTTCCGTAGAGAAGCTGCACAATAAAAACTGGGACCAGTCAACCACCACTGGTGGAGAACCTGCAAAAGTCTGTCGATCTTCCTGTGCTGTCTCTCAAAGAAAGCCACAGGGAAAACAAGTAAAAAAGGAGTGGTTGACACTCTTTAAAGGTCTGCTTTGGCGGAGTTGCTGGCTGGACTTATGTTTCTCCAGCCGACAACTCTGGGTTAAACTGAAATCTTGTTTCTGTTGTTAGTTTTCACAATACCCCAGGTGAGGTGTATTAACTGGTTCAAACTCTGATTGCTCAGATGTTTGAATCAGTTAACTAGTGATCTGACATTAATCAAACCCCACTGATCCGTATAGGTTTGATTAATGTCAGATCACTAGTTAATGAGTTTTGAATGACTTCTTTACCATGCAGTAATTACATTTTATATTGGTAACTGTGTCCAGGCTAAAGAAATATGACAACTAGGTATTTTACTTTCTCCCTCCTGGTTGCTCTTTCTTACTCAGCCCCTCCACGTGTTTCAGGGAAAGAAGGCAGCCTGGCGTCTATCTTTAAAAACAGTTCTAGGTCTTGGCAGCTTTGAGTGGAAATTTATTTTTGCTTTGAGCTGCAGCTGCTTGTGGTAGAGCTTACCTCTCCACTGTTGTGCTCAGTCGTCCTCCAAAATTTAGCTAGGATTTTATTTAGGAGTTTTTGGACCTGTTGGGTTGTATTTTGCTTTTAACTTTTTATTCCCAGGGGATCCTTTCTAAAGTTCTTGGACTCTTTTATTTTGACTAAGTCGGTGCATGGCCCTACAAATGAGAATGGCCATATGTCACTAGCCTGCTTTCTTTAGTTTTAAAGTTCCCTTAGTGATAAATAAACATCCTATTGTGGTGGATGGAGGTGTGCAATTAATCTGTTGACAGTACAAGAGTTTTATAGCTGTTCTTACATTAATCCACAAGACCTGTCAAACAAAACTTGGGGTTCGAACATGCGGTTCCCAGTCTGATGCTTAACCCATTAAGCTACCAGGCAGCTTATCCTATCATAAAAATCCAATTATGAAGCATTTTCTTTAAATCACCTTTCAATACCAATTCATGCTTTTATCAGTTCCAGTGTTAACAAGTCTTCTATCTCTCACTTTCCGATGGTGCAAAATTCTGCTGCTAGTCTCTTGACAAAAAATCGAAATCTGTAACCCTTGTTCTGTCTCCTCATTGGTTTCCAGTTTGCTTTTGAAATTACTTTACAGTAACTTCTTGATTATTTTTGTTTTTAAGGCTTTGAATATATGGGTACCTCCTTACCTGAGCTAATTGGTCCTGGGCAAAAGCCAGAAACTCAGATACTCAATTACTTTTCAAGGTCCCATAGGCCAAATACAAATGCTGGAGTGATTGTGATTTTGCTGTGTCGTCCCCATAAATGTGAAAAAGTGTAAATAGCATTCCCGATTACATTTTTAAACATTCATTCACAAATGAATGAATGACACACTATATTTTTTAAAGAAATGTGATTTTCAAGTCGGTGGCTGGGGGGAATGGCAGCTGTACACTATGCAGAGTTGACATGCTGGAAACTCGTGTTCAATAATAAGGCCTCTCTGAGGTTTGGTTTAGGCAAGAAAAATACTGAGGTTAGGGTTAGGGTTAAAAAAAGGATTGTTTTGGTGTCATTTTTATTGCAGACAATATGTTTGGAAAGACACTGTATGACATTACAATTATATCATATAGAAACGTAATTTTCTTAAGGTTTCTTATGGTTTGGTGTCTTTATTTTGTTTTAATTCCAATTGTATTTAATTTTATTTTACTTTTAATCCTCCTGTTGTTTTGGGTCAAAAAGGACCCGAAACTGCAGAGAAAACCCTTTAAATGTTGTTTTCTCAGCCTGAAATTTTATGACGTTTCCTAAAGTAGCCCAAATATTAGAAAATTTTAAATATTGACATTCTTCATTTTTTAATGGAAGTTGTACACTGTAACTTAATAACAAAGGTTGTTTTGGGTCATTTTTGACCCAGCAATTAAAATCACAGTCAGTAAAAGACTGCATAAAACACACAAGCATACACACACACACACACACACACACACACACACACACACACACACACACACACACACACACACACACACACACACACAGCTAATCTTTTTATCACACCAACAATAGAAGAAATGATTTTGGAGATGGCAAATTTGGAGGGCTTGAAAAAATATGGAGACAACTGAAAAAGCATGCATGAGGTTGGCCTTCATGCCTACATAGGACTGCTAATTATTTATTTCTGTTAAATCTAGAATAGAGTTTAAACTTGTGGTTCCCAGAGTTTCTAAATGTAGAATGTGAGGCAGAGCCTTTAGTTACCAAGCTCCTCTCCTGTGGAACCAGCTCCCAGTTACAGTTCGGGAGGCAGACACCCTCTCTACCTTTAACATTAGACTTAAAACTTTTTCTTTTGTTAAATCTTATAGTTAGAGATGGATCAGATGACTCTGAACCATCTCTTAGAATCAGCTGCTATAGATTTATTCTGCTGGGGGACTTTCCTGGCACTCTGAGCTCCTTCTCCTCTTTCTCTCTCCCTCTCTCTCTCTCATCATGACATCATTGCATGTTGTTAACATTGTGTCTCCTCTATCCCCTAGTTGTGCTTCGTCTTTCTGTCTCTCTTTCTCTCTGTACCTTTCTGCAGGTGTCCCTGACCTTGGAGTTGTGTGGTTTCACCTTGTGGCCGCTGGTCCTGACAACCTGTCCAGTGCTTCGTCTGCTGCTCCTTGTTTTTGTTGTGATCTATGTTACCTGCTGTTCTTTTCTCTCTCCTCTGTCCACTAACCCCAACTGGTCGAGGCAGATGGCC
>JAUMHF010052511.1:0-16604 GCA_032359275.1 Microctenopoma steveboyesi
CAATACAGTTTTATTTATATAGCGCCATTTTACAACAAAAGTTATCTCAAGGCACTTTACAGTATGTATACATACATACATACATACATACAGACACACACACACACCTTGTATTTATATATGTATGTACGTATGTAAATACATGTACCTATGTAAATGTATGTAAATGTATGTAAATATATGTAACTTAAAAAACCCACACTCAACCCTTCTCTACTGAACAGCTACCGCCCAGTCTCCAACCTTCCATTTCTCTCAAAAGTTCTTGAAAGAGCCGTTCTAGCTCAACTTTCTTCATTTCTCCAAGAGCATGATCTACTTCACCCTCTTCAGTCACGAGATTCTTCTTTCCACACTCTCAAACTTAGGAATTACTGTAAATGCAGTGAATTGGTTCTACTCCTATCTTCAAGATAGGTCCTTCCGGGTATCATGGTGAGGTGAGACATCCACACTCTCTAAGGTAACCACAGGGGTCCCACCTCGCTCTGTCCTTGGGCCTCTTCTCTTCTCATTATACACTCGTTCTCTCTGTAACATTACCCAATCCCATGGCTTTTCATACCACTCCTACGCTGATGACACACTCAGCTTTATCTGTCCTTCTCACCAGATGATACCACTGCATCAGCAAAAATCTCAGCTTGTCTCTCAGGCCCGCCTCATTTTTAACCAGCCGAAGTACAATCATGTCACACCTCTTCTAACCTCTCTTTACTGGCTCCAAGTAGCTGCTCGCATCAAGTTTAAATCCTTGATGCTTGCCTACAGGGCTCTCAATGAATCTGCTCCTTCTTACTTAAACACACTACTGGTAAGTTACACTCCTGCACGCTCTCTCAGATCTGCGAATGAAATTAGGCTAAAAATCCCGTCTTCAAGAGGTCTCAGATCACAATCAAGTCTTTTCTCCTTTGTGGTCCTGGCTGGTGTAACAACTTGCCCTGCCCCATTCGGCTAGCTGACAGTATCACCACCTTTAAAAAACTAATTTGTTCAAAAAGTACTTCTAGTGAGTCTACCACACACACACACACACACACACACACACACACTCATTAAGTTGTCTAGCACTAAACAATTTCTAAGCATGTTCTTTGTCTTGACGAGTTAGGCCTTATCAGGGTTCTTTGTTGTAGTTTCTCCGCGTTTACAAGAATTTAAATGGTAGATGCTAGTGTCTTCTCCTTTTAAGTCGCTTTGGATAAAAGCGTCTGCCAAGTAAAGTAAAGTAGATCAAGCCCCTATGGTTTACATTTGCAGAAAATCTATTACAAACACATTTTTCAAAGCGCCTTTATACTGCATCTTATTAACAAACACAAGCACACGCACTCACACACAGATGGCAGAGTCACTTCTTAGGGTTCGATGGCCAAAGACACTTTGACATATGACAGAAGGGGAATCAAACCACAGATCTTTTGATTGACAGGCAACTGGTCTACCTGCTATTTTTGAATAAAGTTGTTTTTACCTTTTGACAAATCTGGTTATTATAAGGTGACATATTACCGTGCAGGGAAGTCAGTCATGAAGAGTTCTGGGACTAGCTCCTGGAGGGGGACTGGCTGATCAGGATGCTGAGGACAAATTATGTGGTCCTCCTCCACTGAAGCAAGCACACAGTTTTCCATGTTAAAGTAATGAACACCTGCTTCTCTGTCATCTCCTCGATGTCCTCCTCCTTCTCCACCCTGCTCAGACTGGCTGGTGAAAAGCTTGTCCTGCTCCTTTGGACCCAGTGAAGCACAGAGAGAACAGGGGGCGTACTGCTCTATGAGTAGACTTCCATCAATCTCAGTGGCTGTCAAAGCTACAAGAGCAAGGGACAGATATATGATGTAGATTTGGTGGTATGTTAGTGACCTGTTCAGGTTATAATAAAAATACATTACAACAAGTCAGGTGCATCTGTTTGTGAATGATGATAATAAATTAGAAGAGCAGAGATACTTAAGAGAAGAAGGGGATACTAGTATATAAGGTTCACTCACTCACACACTCACACACATACACATACACACACACACACACACAGAAAGCCATTTTGATGAATCAACCAATCAGAGAGCAGGTGTTAGCATAATGCTTCAGTTGTAAGTGAAGCAATCTACAATACAGGTCCTCTCTGGATTTCAGGATTTTAGGATGCTTGGGAAGAGAGGTGTCCACACCTGGACTATAAAAATACATACATACATATATACAAGACAAGTTTTCATTTGTTTTGGTGTATACTTTGTCAGTGAAAGATGAAAGTTGACAGAAAAAAGAGAAGAAAACATGCAGCAGAGGGCAAAATCCTAGAGTGGGACTGACCTTACCACTCTAGCAGCACTAACATTCTCAAAGTCCCCCCAACAAAAAAAAAGGAATTCTGCGAAACTGATGACAACGCAGTCCCATATTTAAAAAGCAGCTTTGTACTGTGTCCTGACACTGTCAATCATAGCCATCATAGCATCAAGAGATAGATTGCAACCTACTGAAATACAAATTGTGGACATTTGTAGTTTGTGCTGGAGAGCTCTGTTCTTGGCGATAACTTTATTTTAACTAAAGTGTATGGCTGTAAAGAACAATTGTGTTCAATTGTGATCTCTTAAATTTGTGTTTGTCATTTAAGTGATGCATTTGGATTCCTGCTTGCCTTGTATCAGTGAGTATGCATTTCCAAAATTATAACTCAATTTGCTAAGCATAAACACCTTTCCGCAAAATCACTTAAAATATTGGTAATGCTAATACTAGCAAATTAAATCTAACAAAGATTCGAAGCAGAAAATATGCAGGAAAGGTCAAATGTACGTTAACATCTGAGCACTGAGACCTAGGGTTAGGGTTAGAGCAGTGCACTGACCAGGAAACCACTGCTCGATCAGAGAGTTGACGTGGTCTGTGATGAAGGCCATGGCAGAGAAATCTCTGATCTCTGACTGGCAGCTGATTTTTATGCCTCCACTCTTCTTTTTCTTCCAGTTAACATCTGATGACTCCACACTGCAGAAACACAAATGTCAGCGCCTCATTTCATTGGGTCTGTCTATGCACACCAAAAGAGAAGCATCAACCCATACTTTGACTGAGATTAATGTTATTAGCATTGTATAGTAAAATTTAACATTGTGTTGGAAAATGTGAAATTTGTAACTTAATGATTAAATGCAATGAAATTGCATGAAATTTCAGAGATAATCTGAAAACACAAAGTTTTTATAGTTCTTTCCTAGGGTTTGCATAATGTATTACTGTACGTAAAGGATGAATGCCAGGGAGGTGTGGAGGGGCGTGAGGACCCTCACTGGATACAAGACCAGCAGCCAGGTGATTGAGGGGATGGTGAATCGGAGCAATGAATTAAATAATATCTTTAACAGATTCCACATTGAGCCTTAAAACCACCTGCACCTCAGTTCCCCAACAGGGACATCTGCCCCTCCTCATAACGACTCAGGCTCCAACCAGGGGACCTTCTCAGCAGATCAGGTGAGGAGAGAGCTGAACAGGCTTCCTCCCACAAACGCTGCAGGACGAGACGGAGTTAGCCCCAAGTTGCTGAAAGTCTGTGCGCCCCCAGCTCAGTGAGGTACTCCTCCACATCTTTAACCTCAGCCTGTTTGGTAAAAGTTCCTCTTGGATGAAAAAAAGAATGCTTGGTTCCCATCACTAAAAAACCTCGTCCTTCTGTCCTCAGTGACTACAGACCAGTAGCGCTAATGTAAATACGGCTTGATGACGCTATGACGTGACTTCTGTACAGTAAGTACAGAAGTAAATGTACTTTGTTACTTGACACCTCTGCGCAGATGTGAGTGGTCCTTCCTCCATCTTAAAGGTATACTACACCTTTCAGGACCTGCCATGAGACATGGACAGTCTCCCCTGTGATTGGTTATGACTGACCATGACTCACCAATCACATTGAAGCGTCAAAACAATGCCAGAATTTGTCTGTGTGTAACTTGAGTTCTGTGCTTATAGTTGTCCTGTTTTGTCTGTACACTTAGTGAGTTTTACACAGCCCCCATCGCGTTTACACACAAATCTTTTTTAAAAACTGAATTTTCGGACAAACAGTGGTTTACGCACAAAATCTGTTTTACAAGCCATATTTACGGACAGACAAACATCGTTTTACGCACAAATTTTTTTTACACACGCACAAAATCATTGTGGTGTTGATTTGATCCCACCACAATGATAAATCAGTGACAGCTACATTATCTACTGGGGGTGTAGTGAGGTTTGTCTCTGTAATTTTTAATCTTTAATCTTTGGCCTCTGTAGTTTTCTCCAGACTAGGTCTGTTCACTTGTGATTTGAAATTAATATGCAAAGCTTTACCGCAGTGATAATTGTTATGCCCCATCCAATTGGTTATGTTATCAATGCACATTCCCATCGGCTTGAAGATGCATATAAGAAGTCTAATTGCCTTGACTTAACTTCCAGGCAACTCTACCTAGGTGTCAGTGAGTTTCCACTGATTAGAGATTCATAGTGACTGTACTTTTATTGGACATATTTAAAAAGTCTGTCTGCTTGGAGACAGGCTCTCTGCAGCTTTAAAGCGGTCGCACATTCGGTGGGCCACAGAGGAATTTTCCCCTGAGCTGTCATCACTGGGTGATGCCTCTGTTGCGAACAGCGTATGGATTGACGGGAGGTTGCATTGAATCTGTCTTGAAGTAAACAATGTAAATGTTACAATAGATTTGGGACTATTACAAGGGGGGAATATGTTGGGGATTTTCATTTCAATATGAGAGAACAGCATAGAGAGACAACAGCATACTAGATCAGGTCTACTGCAATATCAAGGGAGCATACAAGGCCACAGCAGCACCACATCTAGGTAATGTCAGACCATATTTCTGTGAAGCTGATTCCAACCTACAAACCTCTAATGTGGAGATCAAGACCAACCATCAGGACAGTACAGGTATGGACTGAGTCAGCCTCTTCAGCATTACAAGATGCTGGCCAGCTGGCCAAACATAGGTACCACAACGCGAGGAGCACTTTGACAACAAGTCTCCAGCTATCTCCCACCCAGTCCTCCAACACCATCATCAAGTTTGCTGATGATACCACCGCAGAAGGGCTCATCTTGGATAACTACGAGACCCACTACAGAGAGGAGGTCCAGCACCTGACCTGATGGTGTTCAGACAACAACCTTGTTCTGAACACCAGGAAAACCAGGGAGGTTATAATAGACTATAAGAGGTCCAAGAAGAGGAAGCACACTCCTCTCCTCATACAGGGGGAGGTGGTTCAGAACATCAAATTCCTAGGCATCAACATCACCCCCAACCTGACCTGGTCTCTGAACACCTCCCAAACGGGCCAGACTCTCCTCCCAGCTGCTGACCAACTTCTATAGGGCAACATGAGAGAGCATCCTCTTTCTCAGTATGACAGTGTGGTACGGGAACTGCACTGCACAAGACGGAAAGGACCTGTCTCTGGTGGTGAGAACAGCACAGGTGATTGTGGGCAGTCCTCTGCCTGATCTCGATCTCGATATATGCTGACCGACTCCAGAGGAGGGGGGCCAGGAGTATTGCCATTGACCCCACCCACCCGGGAAATGGACCGTTTGTACCGCTCCCCTCTGGGAAATTGTACAGGAACATTAAGACTCATACGGCCAGACTGAGGAACAGCTTCTTCCCAAGGGCCGTCAAATGCATATGTTGGGGATTTTCATTTCAATGTGGTCATTTATATGTCAGTACATCAACATTACTTCACCACATCTACATTACTTCATTACGTCAACCCTTCATTACGTTTTTGCCACGTTCTGTCTCTCACTATGATGAAAATTATAGACCTCTCTCATCTTTTTAAGTAGGACAATTTGCACATTATGTTTTTGCCCCACCATACAGCATAAATGCTGCAGTTTGCTGTGTGTCGTTCTCACCTGCTTGTAGACTCTGTCATATGTTGAGTAATCATTATCCTGCCTTGTTCGTGCTTGTGCGTGTCAATTAGCATCTCACTTTTCACTTTATCTGTTATCATCTGTAACCAGCCACTAGAAACCACAGTCAAATTCTTTGTATGTACAAACCTGGCTACACAGAGGAGGTGTCACCTTTATACTGGGTTTCACATGCTTATTGTTTCCACATGTTTCCATATTTCCACATGGAATTTAACTGAAACTCCACAACACTCAATTTGTTTACAGTCACTACCATATCATTGTTGCTTAAGCTCTGACCTGAGGTAACCTCCATCAAATGTGACCAGCAGCCCCTCCTTCCAGTAAATGGTTTGACTGCGTCGAACTCTAAAGGTGCTGCAGCGGTTCCTTGCTTGGCTTCCAGCAAAGCTGTAGATCACAGAATTCCTGCGGTGCTGGCTCCTGATGGTTTTTTTGGGTTCAAATAACTGCACAAAAACATTTCAGCCCTTGAATGTAAAATGCAGTAAACATGTCAGTTTAAGGGGTGAATGGTAAGAATCTGAGGCATGGTGAGTTGGTTTGGTACCTGCAGGTCCATCTCTGTGAGGCTAATTAGCATCCTAGCAATGAAACGCTCCCAAAATCCAGCAGGGACAAAACTCATCTTGAAAATCCGTAACAGGGTGTTGCTGTTGTACTGGCAAAAGCCATGGATGTCCATGGCTGGCTTTGGAGGTAGGAGGTGGGGCAGCAGATAGCTATACAAATAGGAAAGAAGAAATGAAGAACATGAGAAAAAACAAAAAAAAAACTTTGGGTATGCTTGCTGCTGTTGCTGCCACTGGCCACCATTGTATATATTTTAGGTAGAAATTTTTTTGTTGATACTTGATCACAAGGAAAGACTAAATAAATGAGTAAAAACACAGTTGAACTTCATAATACATTCATAACGCAGTTAAGATGAGAAGTAGAAATGGCTACGTTAAAAAAGAAATCCTAGGATGGGGCCTGCTATTCTTGTCTATGTTTGAAGGTAGCACACAAAATAATTTTTTTTTTTTACCTGTTGTTGGCCACAGGCAGAGCGATTTCAAACTTAGCTAGAAACTGGAAATATTGTTCCTCTGTCTGTTGGGTGAACCCTGTCCCTACCAACAGCATCTGCAAAACAGACATTATAATTAATATTAATATAGAATATATCGGCTATTGTTAATACACAAAAAAACTAAAAACATTTTCTTCTAGAATTTAAGCTGCTTGTCTGGAATGTTTCTCACTTGCTATTCCCTGAGACTCACCCTAAGATCTTCAGTTCGGATCACTCCATTTCTTGCTACAGAGCGAGAAGACTTGAGGTGCATTATCCTCTCCAGACATTCTGACAGCCAAACAGGACACAGGAAATAAAGGGTACAAAGGCCATGGCTGGTGTCAGGAAAGTGCAGCAGGGTACCCGTCTCTATCAAGAAGCTGATCGCTGAATGTAAAGGGGAAAAAGTACAAAAAAAAGAGTTACCCGCAAGTGTTTCTTCACTAATGTTGAATATTGCTGACCTGGGAAGATAATTTGCTATATAAGCAGGCCTGCTTGGCTCCTTTTATAGACTACCTGTCTAAATCTGTCACTTCCAGTAACTTTGCAAGTGAAGTATTTGTATTTCTATTCAAAAGTGCATACACAGCCCAAAATCTTTAAATGTACGTATAGGAGCTTTTTTTTGTACCTTTGGATTTTTAGTAGGGATGTTCCAAAACGGTTTTATGCTCCTAATTCAGTCTGTGTTTTAATATTTGCTGATTCATATTAATATATTTGCTGGTAAATGTCATTAAATATGTGTATGACACAGCTGGATATTACTCAATGTGACACCGTGTTTTTGTTTTTGTATTTTTGTGAGTGTTATGATTGTATGTGCAATTGTATAATAATGTAAAAAAGTAGAATACCTTCCCTCAAGTATTCTTTGGCTGAGTACTGACAATGACTACATAGCCACTCATAAAATGAATGTTTGTTAGTGACAGCTTAAGGGACTTGCTACCATTTTTGTAAATGTAATTGAATGTTTTGTACAATAAACGGCTTTTTGTTAATTCTAGGTTTCCATGTCATTTACTAACACCATAAAACAAGACCATAAACCACACCAAAGGGAGCTGGGTATAGTCACCAAGTTTAAGTTAACTACCTGCTTAATAAATTACAAGTACTTGTCTGTTTCTACATGTGGTAAAAAAAAATGATGTCATATGACAGTTTAGATTATTTGACGGTTATGAGTCATGCAACTATACCTACTTGCTGATTGAATGATAAGTAAAGTCATGTAATCACTTTCTCACTCAGTAACTGATTATATTTTTTCTTCTCAGACTTCATACATGGGAGGTGGCCACAGTGTGCAGCCCCTGTCACAGCTAACACTGTATTTTCTTTGGTGGCTCATCACAGTACACAGATTTTTCACAAGGAGCTCATTCTTGCTGGTTAAAACCACAGTACCAGTCTGTAGGTCCTCATAGTCTGTGATGTCACTTTCTGGGCTTTGTTTCATGATGTGGTCTAGCTGAATATCAGTTAGGTATTGCACCTCTCCTTCAGTTTCTCGCCTCTGCTTCTCTGCAATTACTGCTTCCTGAAGTATCAGGTAGCTCCTGGGGATCTGTTGAAGAAGTCAGTGGTGTGGTATTAGAATGGCAAAGATAATAGTTTTGAGTGATAAAGGATTTAGTTATAACTGTTGAGTTATACATTGAAATTATATATGTTAAATTGATGTTAAAACATGCAAAGATGGAGAGAGAGACAGTTTAAGTCACATTTTTACCACTCACCAGTCTGCCTAATAATTTACTGCCAAACGCTGAGCTGCTGCTGCTGTCTTTCATGGAGAGAGACACCTGGTAGACCAGCTTCCTTAACCCATCCAAACCCTCCAGGGTCTTACATGATACTTCACTACCAAGTACCAAGACACACAAGCAAATAAAAACAGTTCATCCTTTGCTTTTCAGTACAAATAAACAATACAATTCTAAATGTGTGCTTACTGCAGGTGTTTCCAAGTGATGTCAGGGTAGCCCTTAGCTCGAGCCCCTGATGGGGATCGGCACAGAGCCAGAATATACGCTCTCAGCGTGGCCAGTCTCTCAGTGCGAAACTTGGTGTCAATAAGATCCAAATGTGTTCCCACGACAATCACTGCAGAGTTAGGTGCTCGTGCCTACAGGCCACAACACACAAAATTTAGTTGACTGTGCACTGGTATTTGTTGCGTAATTAAATGTATTCTAATCCATTACATTCGTCCTCACGATTACTGTCAGTAACACATCCTTGATTATATTTACTATCATTAACTGTATTTTGTAATTTCTATTATGGCCTCTACTTATAAACACAACAAATGTTTCCCTGTCAATGCCGATTAATTTAGAATGATTTTCAACGGTCTCCACCTTGTGAGGATCAAAGGTTTTATATTTACAATAAGAGCCCTTTACTTTACAGTAAGCGTTTAGTGAAAGATTTATTTTTGAAAAAGGCATCTGTAATATTCCACATCTCTTTCTCTAAATCAGACCATTTCTCTATCCAACAGGAAACACAAGACTCTGTTTGTTTAGAACATTCTAACCCACTCATAGTAAAGTACAACTAGAACATGATTCTAAATGGGAAAAAGTTTTACCTCAATGTTGAGCAGCCACGTCTGCAATTTTGCCACAGCCTCCTCCCCTAAAGCCAGGTTCCAGATCACCACATACAGGGCCTTATCAGTGAAAAAACACTGGTTCACTGTGGACATGCTGGCTTGACCCCCAATCTCCCATATGTTGAGTGCCACTGACTCCTTCTGTGTGTATGAGACACATCAATTCTAAATAAACTAGAAACAAAAACAAACTAAAGTGACAATGTTAAAGAACCAATTTCAAATCAGAAAAACAGACCTTAACAACTCTTTGATGGAAATAGGAAAAAATTAAAAAAAAGAGAAAAAGACAGTGTTCCACTTTGTCCCATTTTATTTAGCATTATTTATATAGCGCCAATTCACATAATTCATGTCAAGGGACAGTGTAAGGTTTAAGAGAAGGGGAGAGGGGAGAGAAAATAAGTTAAGTTAATAATATGCTATGATAGACAGAGAGGGAAAAGGAGGAGAAGAGCTCAGTGTATCAGGAAGGTCCCCCAGCAGACTAAACCTACAGCAGCTTAACTAAGAGATAGTTCAAAGTCACCGGAGTCATCTATAAGCTTTATCAAAAAGGAAAGTTTTCAGTCTAATCTTAAAGGTAGAGAGGGTGTCTGCCTCCCGAACTCTAACTGGGAGCTGGTTCCACAGAAGACGTGCTTGATAGCTAAAGGCTCTGCCTCACATTCTACATTTAGACACTCTAGGAACCACAAGTAGAGCAGCACTTTAAGAGCAAAGTGCTCTATAATATAAAAATAAGGTTCTATCAGGTCTTTGATATATGTTGGGGCCTGATCATTTAGTGTTTTCTACGTGAGAAGCAGGATTTTAAACTCTATTCTAGATTTAACAGGGAGCCAATGGAAAGAAGCTAATATAGAATAAATATCTCTCTTCTGGAGAGGGCATTCAGGATTAACTGGAGGCAGTTCTTATCTTTGTTTCAAGTCTAAAATTATCTATATAAACCTATATGACTGCAGAAATAGCGCTGAAGGCAAAAGTTTAGACTTCAAAGATGAGAACAGTGTTTTGTCTTACCAATATTTGAATATTACCGTAAGGTTGTCTAACTGCATCTTGCACATTTAATGAATGGACCTAACACAAATTTAAACCGACGTGAGGTGGTGGAATCAGCAAGAGAAAAGAGACAGTCTCCACATACACAGGGGCGTTTCATAAGTTCAGTGTGCTTCTGTGTGTGTGCGCACCTTCACTAACTAAAACCATACAAACTGACTTTTATGCACTCAGAACCTCTGGGGTATTTACAGCACAAGGTACCACAATAATAACAATCATCCATAAAAGTGTCAAAACAACTCTGCGGACTATGTTAGACTGGTATCGTCCATGTCCAGGAGAACTAAACCTGTCAGTTTAAAAAAGGAAATTGGCTCTTCCTGGCTTCTTCAGGTCTTGCCTTGAACAAGACACTGAAACTCAATTTGCCCCCAGTGGGTTAGGTCAGAGAATAGGTAAAGGAGAAGCAGTGTAATAATGCTTTGATTACTAGTAAGGTAGGAATGTGCTATTTAAGCGCAAAAAATGTTAATTATTTTATTGGTATTAATAATAAGTTCACATTATTTGTATTATTAATAACAATACATATTTGGGGGAGGGGGCTTTTGCGCAATACAAATAAAACTGCATAATGTGGAAAAGATCTCTTATATGCTTATTACATTATAGGGTTTGGCTGTCAACTGCATGTGTTGTTTGTGTTTTTCTCACGCTGTTTTTCCCTCCACTGGTCTTGTCCAGCTCCCAAGTGGAGGTAGAGATACTGCAATCTGCTGGAGTGAAGGGGGATGCCCTGCCAGTCTGTAGAGCCTCCAGAAGGGCCGTTTTCCCCTGCCTTGGAGGACCAATCACAAGCATCTTCAGCAGTTTACAAGGCTCTGCCTTTCTAAGATTTGCCTTGAGGAAAGCCAGGACAGATGCAGGACCTCACAAACCATAGAAAATAGAAAATATGGTTTTCAATGATATGTTTACAGTTTTGAAGTTTGAAGTTAAAGTAATAGTTGTCAATATTAAGACATTTTGCTGTATTCAGAAACCCCCATGGTAGTCATTTAGTGGATTGTAAGTGGTGGGAGAACCAAGTCCACAGTCCGAACCGTGCATAAAACATGACACATTAAACTCATTTTTATTTATGTAGGATGTTGAACTCGGCTTTCTTAGTTAGATATCAAACAATTAGGAAGGAAGTTTATCTAGCATGCAAACACTTTAAAATGTCTTTTTGGCAAAGTATTAAGGAATATGTGAGACACCATTTACATTGCAAGGCCAGGAGCTTCTAATTATCTGTATGAGCAGGGGATCACAGTAAGCAGAAACAATTTTATTCACTGGTGAAAGACAAATTTGAAAAAATGTCAAGGTTCTCAGTCACCCAGGTCATGGTTATCTAAAAAGGTTTTTTTTAATCATAATAGCAACTGGACTTATTTGACTACGTTTCACCCTTCATTTCAGAGGGCTTTCTCAAGTCAGACTGACTGGTGTGAATAGCAGGTTTATAAACCCTCTCACACCTCGTTTGAACCAATCAGCTTTCCGGTCCAAAATTCTGACTTCATTGTCCTCAAATGAGTGGCAATAACATGTTTAATTATATTAGTGAAGATTTTGAAAACTCCTATTTGGACAATACCTTCTTTTCTCACATCCTCTGGGACATTAGTAATATTGAGGTCTTCAATGTCCAGCTGCCACAGGTTGGAGAGCTGACCAAGCTCTACTGGAAGTTCCCGGATTCCAGGATTACTTTACCCAGAGAAGAACACAAGTTAATTACTCACATTAAAATCAAGACATTTCAATTTACCAATCACCCTAATCATGTTAAAGTACTACTAATTTCAATACACCCTAGTCACTTACAGAAACAGTTAAATATGTTGCCAAAATAGTTTTTGGCAGCAACAGAAAAATGCAGATCCAAGACAAAGAATTCAGTCATTCATATCGTTGAGATAACGGCATTGTACGTGGGTGATAGATTGTGCCTAAGGCTGCCACCCCTGTTTAATAGGGGTCATTCAATCTTGCAGTAAACTGCTTCTTTCACACCTCGTTTACACCAATGAGCTTCCCGGTCTAGGATTCTGACTTCATTGTCCTCAAATAAGTGGCCTTTGTCTTTAGGTAGGTGAACTGAGTTCTGTCCTGATGAGGCGGCTCTTCTGTGTTGAGCCATGCATTTGTGGAGTGGCCATTTCAAATATAATTTCATGCCATGGTTCACCTGTGTCCCCTATTGTAGCCAATCTCTACATAGAATGTAGCCTTAATAATGCCTCGACGTATTATCTTTTGGAAGACACATATTTCAGAATAAATTGCTGGTTAAATAAAAGTAACCTTTTTAAGTCAAAATATGCCAGGGGTATGATTAATTATGGGCTTGACTGTATATTACCTCCTCGTCCTCCTAAATTACAAGAGAAAAATATGAAGTCAATGAACTACGCATGAAGCCATTCATAAAGCAGTACAAATCACAGACACAGAAGTCCTGCTCATGATATATATATGTTGACTACATTGTTCTGTTCTGTGCACACATCTATTACATATCTGCACACAATGGAAAAGTTTTCCCTCTTCTTTTGCTCTTCCCTAAAAATCTTTTTTGAGGAGTTAAATTTTCCCACTTTAGCATCTAAGGAGAAAAAATTTGTTGTAAAAATTGTAAAGTTTCCTGAGAAAAACTTTTAAGCAGAATTGTTTAACACTGTATGGTTACAGTTAGTGCACCACGCTACAGTATAATCAAACATTACACAGTATAATCAGAACGACAGAGAGAGAGGACAGTGTGATAACATGAGTTAAAGCTGAGCAGACAGAGAGAAGGACTTACTTGGATAGATAGAGCTCTGTGAGGTTGTGCAGGCCACACACTGACTGGGGAACACACTCCAGCTGGTTGTCATTCAATGAAAGCACTTCCATTGAATTCCGCAGAATCATGGGAAATTCTATAGGGCAAACTGCCAAAACAACAACGGAGAAACTCACAGCATGTTTGCACAAACACACAACTGTACAAGTACTTTAGAAACAGATTAGTAGAGTGTGTCTTTGGCTGTGGAATTGTCAGTGGGTGGTTAACAAAGCTGACTTTATTCCCGCCTTTGCAACAGAACACGACCCCCAGATACTTGCTCTGACTGAGACCTGGATCTGTCCCTATGGCAAAGCTACACCTGCAGCCCTTTCCAGTGACTTCTATTTCTCTCATAGCTCCTGGCCCACTGGAAGGGAAGGTGGCACAGGTTTGTTCAGCTCCAAGAAATGGAGATTCACTCCAGTTTCTGCCACTCACACTACTAGTTTTTAATTCCATGCAGTAACTATCACATACCCCGTAAAAATGTAAATAGTTGTTGTATATCGTGCTCCAGGACCGCTAGGGAACTTAGTGGAGGAACTTGACATAACTCTCTCCACTATTGTTGATAAGGAGCTACCTCTGGTGCTCCTGGGTGACATGACAACTAAACCTACTCATGCCACAAACAGACGATTTCCACAGCTTCATCTCGGCATCCAACCTCATACTTCTTAGTAATCCGGCATTGCACAGAGCTGGTAAGCAATTAGATCTCATTCTCACGTGCAACTGCTCCACAGCAGACATATTGGCTTGGGTGTCTGAGCGACACCTCTAATTGAATCTATCAAAGACTGAAATCTTGATCTTCCCCGGAAGCAACTTCCCTCAGAAAAACATCTCATTCCAAATCATGTCGCTAAAAATAACACCTACAAAGTCTGCCAAAAGCCTTGGAATTTGGAGAGACGACAAGCTGAGCCTGAATGACCATGTTGCCGTGACCTCCAGGTCCTATAGATTTACTCACATAGAGTTTAAATTCTTGATGCGTGCCTACAGGGCTCTCAATGGATCTGCGCCATTTGAATTGAACACACTACTGGTAAGTTACACTCCCGCATGCTTTCTCAGATCTGCGAATGAAATGAGGCTAAAAATCCCGCCTTCACGAGGTCTCAGATCAGAATAGAGTCTTTTCTCCTTTGTGGTCCCTGGCTTTTGGAACAACTTGTCCTGCCTCAATCGACTGGCTGACAGTTTGACCACCTTTCAAAAACATTTAAAATCTCACTTGTTCAAAAAGTACTTCAAGTAAAGTCGACCACACACACACAGTCATTACGTTGTCTAGCACTAAACAATTCCTATGCATGTTCTTTGGCCTGACGAGTTAGGCCTTATTAGGGTTCTTTGTTGTAGTATCTCAGTTTTTACGAGAACTGAAGGTAATTGCTGGTGTCTTCTCCTTGTAAGTCACTTTGGATAAAAGCGTCTGCCAAGTGAAGTGAAGTAAAGTAAAGTCTTTAAAACAAAAAGGGAATGTGTCGGTTATGGACATTTCCAAAGAAAAATAATTCACAGAATTGTATTGCAATAAGAAAGAAAAACATTTCTTTTCCTATTATTGCTTGATATACAGAATTTCCTCAGCTCAACATTTTGGTTTCCTTTGCTGTTTCTTGTGTTCAGAATGTGCCAAATGTTTCCAGTGGTGAAGGGTCTAGACAGGCCAATATCACCTGATCTGCTGATACGGACCACACATGAGTGGCCGCAATGAGATCTGGTCTGGTATCTACTGAAAAAAATATAAAATCATTGGCCTAATCCACAGTCACCTCAGTCACCTGGTTGCTGGTCTACTAGCCAGTTATGGTCCTCAGGACCCTCCACAGTTTCTTTCAGTTGGCCTCTTTGATTCTGACAGACAGTGTGCTCTTGAGCCTCTTCATTGCCTCTCTGTTACCAGACCTGAACACCTTCTTTTCTCATTGAGGATAGATTGAATATCCTTAGTGACCCAGGGCTTCACGTTTGACTAGTAGTGAACTCGTGTTGTGTCTACACAGAAATTAAGCTAATTTGTGAAGCAGTCCATCAATGTCAAAGGTGTGTATTGAGGAAGGATGTGAATGAGGTTGTGATCAGATATGCCCTGGGGAGGGAAGGCAGTACAGTATACACTAGGTAAATGTAAATAATCTCAAATTCAAATTTTATTTGTCACATACATCATTATACACTGTAAGACCGAACAGTAAAAGCTTGTCACATAAATTGTGTTTTGTCAACTCAAAAATTTTTAAAAGTTTTTTCACCTCTAATATTTTGAGTCATCTGTACTGTTTTTTAGCTTTAAGTTTACAGTAATCAACTCCTTTGAGTTATTTTCGTCATTGTACTCAAATATTTTAATAACATGTGTGTGACGTCACACACTTTCCATACGATCCTGCAGAGAAAGTCGGCCATGTTTGTTCTCTCGCATCGGATGAAAAACATGAAGAAATGTCTTCAGCCTGTGAACAACTTAGATATATTTCGAAGATAAAGCAGGAAAGCACATATCTTTCACTGGAAACTACTTTGCTGAGCTGCCAGGGAAGACATTTTGGATGAAACGTGTGGAGGTATGTCGCAGTCGTCCCAACCTGACAAGCTAACTTTCACCACCTTGCTAATACTGAACTGCTGAATCTCAAAATGTCAACATTTAGTTTCTTTTCTTTAATATGGTGCATGTTTAATCGTCATGCATGTTAGGGAAAGTTCTGTTAAAGGTAGAAATCAGCACGTTGAGCTTTTACAATAATTTGATGCTAAAATGCATTAATTCATATATCATATTAGTGTTTGCATCTTAGTAAGTCATGTACATTTTATACATTTGGCTTTGTAATTAGTTTAGTAAATAACCTGACAGACAAGCTTATCAGAAAAAGTGCTTAAAATCTGTCCCAATTCTGAACTCGACAGTGTAAAATCAGCCTTTTGTTCATACAGTAGTTTAATTTAATAATACGCATATTGTGTTGCTCAGAGGCGCCGCGTACGGACAGGCAAAGCAGGCAATTGCCTAGGGCCCCGAGGCCAAGGGGGGCCCCAGAGGACC
>JAUMHF010052512.1:0-16584 GCA_032359275.1 Microctenopoma steveboyesi
AACACCGTTAGTGGTAGATTCAATAGAGTGAACAAGCGTCCAGTATAACTTTTAAATCCAACCAATGTGTGTCTAAGTGACAGTAGACCAGATCTCACCAGAGTGTAGAAATACATTTGTAAATCAACTTAACAGACAGGAGCAGCAAGGAGCAGCAAAACAATCCGTGTCGACACAGGAACCGGAGACACGGATCAATGCATGGACTGATTTTTTTGGGACAACTTGAAAAAAAAATGTCGCCAGCCACAGATGTTGCCAACGCAGAGGGATGAAAAGTGAAGAGAGACACCAACTGGGCAGCTTTTGTCTAATATCTTGAAGGGCATCTTAAAGCTACTTGAAAACTGGCTTTTGTCTGTCATACACTCTGCTATTATAGTCCGATAAACATGGTGAACTCACTCCAGCTCAATACAACTTCACACCGTCAAAATGCTTGGTAAAAAAGATTGGTTTAAGAAGTTTAAGTTTAAGTTCAACAAAAGCTACTTCTCTGTAGAAAAGTTTGATGTTGCGATGTAGACGTTCTTCTACATTGCACCAGTTTTATATCACATTAAGACGCAGGCTGATAGAAATTGAGGCTTGACACAGGAGAGTTTTGATGAGCTTTGAACTTTGGTGTACTTGTACTGTCTAAAAACTATGTTTAGTTTGGATGGAAGAATATTTACTAGAGCACTAAAGGTCATCATCACATTTGTTGCTGCACAGCCTGGGTGAGCAGGGAGATCCACAAAAATCGATCTTCTGCGTGAAACTTGAAGTAGAATTTCTAGACTATTGAACAGTATTCTAACCTCTGCTGCTATTTTGTGATCATTTCTGTCTTAATGGTGTAGTGTGTAGATTTTTTAAATAAATCTACACCACTCCATTCAGTTTAAGGTTTTAGTATAATTACCACAAACGAGCAAGGCCATCGCCAAGAAGGTTGGCAGCCCTCACAGTGCTTGACACTAAATTGTGGATGTATGTGGGGCACCAGATTGCATTTAAAGGCATCTGCTGTTTTTTGCTGCAGGGAGAAGGTACAGAAGATATAATTGACAGCGTTTTGTTTACAGTCAGTCGGAAGAGCAGCTTTTTGTCACAAATAGAAGAAGCTAAAAACCGCTCCACAGAAGAACACCACAGCAAAAGATTAAAGACTGTGAACCGCGCCGGCATCAACATCAAAGTCAAATAACTAACACAAGACAGAGGTTGAAATTACATTCGGTCTCTCTGCAGGAACTGGTCTGAATAGAAGTCCTGGCTACATGCTACATGAAAAATGCTAACTGCTATGTGCATTACAATGGGGAGGGGAGATGGGTGAAATTTACTGACTGTAATATTCTGACTATGAGCTGCTAATTTTTCCACCAGCATTGAACACTGCGGCTAAAACAATGATGCGGCTAATTTCAGATTTTTTACAGGCTCACAAGCCTAATGCCGCCATAAGATTCAGCCTTGTCACATCAGACCAATGAAATTACTGAACAGGTCACAGTAGCCAATAAAACAAAAAAAATATGCTTCTGTGTCTTTTCCCTTAGTGCTGAATTTCTGATTGCAAGAGATTGAATGATAGCAGTGAGATGCTGTCCATCTATTTTCTCAGCCGTTTGTCTTGTTTATCAATTGTTTCACCACCGGTTCTTTCCATGCTTTCATGGAGTTTTGGTGATCAGGACTATTGTCATGTGAGGTGAGAAGAGAACTGACATGCTTCGAATCTGTCAGTCCAGAACTTGTTAAATCGTCATTTAGAAAACAGCTTGCAGCAGAAGTAAAAAAAGGCTGTTGTTGTTCTCAGAATATACTAGCCAGCTTCTAGGCATCTTTTCACCGCTAACTAGTGTTTTCTCAAAATACATGCTGCAGTCTTCCATCACCCTCATTTCTAGGGAAAACAAAGCCATGTGCTACCTTACTTAGTCCTTTGCAAACCAGCTGTATTCAAATGCTGTTAGTGATATCTGAAGGCTATTTTGCAGCATTCGTAGGCAGGGGCTGATCCTCAGGGGGTTCAGCTCCAGGCATTTCTATGAGCACACATTTGCATTAGTATATATGCATTCATAGTCTTTGCAACATATTATGCAACACACTCATACTTGAAGTGGATGCATTTGGGTGTTCATCCTTAGGATCAGACATTTGTGGAGACACATATGTGGCAAAGGATCTTGTGGCAATCTTCCATGTTAATTCTGAGTTAATTTTGCACTACAGTATCAACACCCATCCCCCAACCCGAGAACCACCACAACGTAAACTAGTAGACCTACACCTTAGTGGGCAGATTTGGTTTGTATAGGGTTTTTTCAGTGATTTTGCACAACCCAGAAAAATGAATTGTGACATAATGGGCTTGGATTGACAATATTATGAATGAATTGTGCTTTATTTGGAAGCACCCCCTGCCCCTTTTGACAGGTTGTGTGTGAGACTTGGTAGAATTTAGAAAACACATCGGCGCAAATTATAATATATCGGGTGGTTTTTATTTTGCGAGCTGGTTATTAGATGCCACTCTAGCCAGCTAGAGTATCCCCCGCTGCCCTGCCAGCAGGCGCACATCGCAAATGGAGGGCGCCCTTACTTCCCGGAAATGGGCGTTAGAAAACAGATCAGTGACCCTGCAAAAGTTTTTTATTTTTCGCCAATGCCTATGATGTCACCACAAGGCCCATGTCGCCCATATCAACAACCGCCACCAATATGTACACAAGTTAAGGAGGTAAGGTGTACTATGTACAGCTTCCTTAGCTGTAAATAATTAACAGCAATTAGAAACAGATGATACATTTTTTTTTTACTCTTCATTCACACCCACAGCTACACGAACACACAACCTCATTTATACCTACAGGTATCTGCAGAAATCTGATCTCAGACAAATCACTTTATTTCTTATCCCCAGACAATTTGTCACACACAGCAAATTCCTGTTGTACGTCACGGTAAATAATCAAGTCTTAATCCAGACAAATTGAAGGTCCATATATTTTTCATTTACTTCTCTTCCATCATCCCCCTTGCTCTTTAAATTAATCTCATCCTGAAGCGTAATGTAAAATAGAAATGTGCAGAAATATGCATCAAACATTTCAATCTTTTGGCTGGAGGTTGTTGGTTTCTTCTTTACATTTAATATAAAAAGTCAGAAGGTGGGGACTGATGAGATAAGGTGTAACAATCTGTATCTGTTTATGTGCTGTGAAACCACTGTGCATTTGACATTTGTGTAGAGTGTATGATAATTATCCTGCACAGTAGTAAAACACAGACAGTCAGCATGATTACAGTCAGCTAAACAAAAACAGTCTAAAATTGGTGTAAAGCTGACCATATGTTTTCTTTGAGTGAGAGACAATTAACGTTTTCAGTTGCATATACCAAAATCTTTTAAAGCTGCTGTCAGACATTTACTGTAAACCTGAGGACTAATAGGAACTGAGACAAAATCAGTTGGACCCAGAACCGACTCTTGGCATAGGCCAAATATGCAGTTGACTACGGCAGTGGTTCCTAAACTAGAGATTGCAGGGGGTGCGCACAGTTTTGTCTGAGCAGAGGTTACCAAAAAAAAACATATTGCGTCGCCAGGTTCCACTTTTCAACAGTAGGTGGCAATAATGTCACTGAATGCAAGTTAATGCCCGCAATTTCACACCATAGAAGAAAACTCACTCTTAAAAGATTCAAATTGAGCATGGTGAAACAGCAGAGATGTGCCCAGGCCAGTTCTACCATTACTTCCTCTACACTCAGATTTATAATATCAGTGTTACATCTACTAATAATGTACATAATAAAATGTCTGGTGACTTGTCTGTAATTTCTCTTTAATTTATTGTTTTTCATGTATTTGTTTTCTGATTCTGATTCAGATTCTATTATGATACGATAATATAAAAATACTAATATGAGTCTGTGGATAACAACATTTATTGAAGAAACTTTATTATTTTATAGTGCAGTGTGGGTTGTCATTAGGTGACTGACGATTATCAGGTAAATATATCTAAATTGAATTAATTAAAACTAAATGTAATAAATTTGGGGGAAAATAATTCTTAGTAACGGATAAGCATCAGATAATGGATGGATGTAACTCTTAGTAGTTGCATGTTTTATTTATTGTACACTGAATAAAAATATAAACGCAACACTTCTGTTTTTGCTCCCAATTTTCATGAGCTGAAACTCAAACATCCGAAAATTTTACTACATACACAGAAAACCCATCGCTCTCAAATATTATTCTCAAATCTGTCTACATGTGTGTTAGTGGGCACGAGACAATCTATCCTACCTCACAGGTGTGGCATGTTAAGGTGCTGATTAGACTGCATGAATGTTGCACAGGTGTGCCGTAGACTGCCCACAAAAAAATGCCACCCTGAAATGTGCAGTTTGATCTAATCTACTCTATATCTAAATTCTCTATACAGCCTACAGTGAAAGACAAGGAAATTTAAAACAAAGCCTAGTAATTAAAACTCATTATTACAGTTAATTCCACTTCTTTCTTTGCTCTAAAACCTCTTCTATCTGGAATTTTTTTCTTTGGTCTGTCATGTCGGTTTTTCAGTTTTGTACCTGCTCTATATTGTTGTGTGATGAAAATAAGGGAATTTTCAATTTGCCAATGTGTAAATACAACTTTGAGGCTGGACCTAGCTTCTGAGTTGTGAGATTGATCAAAATTTACAAGGAAATCTTCAAACCTGTCATGCCTGTTAATTTACTTTTGAACTTTAAGAGAAAAGACAAAAAACAACTTTTTAACAGTTTTAAGTCAAATGATTGTAGAATAAGTAATACTACTACCGAGCACTATACTACTCCACACATACTTAGAAATACTATAGATCTCTGTAGTTCTGACTCTTACAGAAAATGTCTGACTTTTTTGTCTAAGAAAGCTGATCATGCTGATCAAGTCCTTTTTTCCAACAGCACTTAAACCTGCCTGTTGATCTGCCATTGTTTACCCAATATTCCATCCGCAGGGATATTAAATACAAACACCCTGTCTCTCAGTAATGTTTGTTGTAATGTCTGTGCTATAGCAAATTTATAGTCGTGCTTAAATGTTCCGAACACCAAAGAAGTTTATATATAACCAAAAATGTAAGTGGTAAATCTCAAATTAACCGGACAAGACCAGTAAAATAACAGACTAGAATTGGAATTTATTTATTTATTAATTGTGAAATGTGTTTCATTCTTAAATATTTGTGTGGCAAATGTATGTTCACCCCTTTTTTTAGGCAATAACAACAATTAAATGTTTACAGTAATTGTTAATCAGCCCAACATGTTGACTTGGAGCTATCTCAGCAAATTCCTAATTTCTGAACAGCTTTGACTTAGATTGTCTGTGAAGCTAAATTAAATAAATTCCAATTTATTTGTCACATACATAGTGTACAATACGCAGTGAAACGTGTCCTTCTTTATTTAACCCATCCCCCTGGGGGGAGTAGTGGGCAGCTGCAGACCACACCTGGGGAGCTAGCCTCATGCGTTAACCCACTGAGCTACCAGCATTCTCAGTCAGAAAGGTGATGGTCATCCAAAAAAGCATAATTAGTGGCAACTGGACTTATTTTAGTTGTTTTAAAATGTTTTGCCTCCATTCCAGAGGGACTTCCTTAATTCAACTAAGGTTAGCATCCTTTAATGAATTGCTTTTTATAGGGTTAATGTATTCCAAGACATTTGTTAGCTTTAACAATTTGTTAGATATACAATTTTTGTGTTTATGGTCAATGTTCTGCTGCTGGATACAATTGAGTCAGTTTTAGTTTACACATTCCTATAAATCAGATAAGTCATAGCTTAAAGATAGCAGATGTCATGGTCCAGAGGCACCAAAGCAGGCCTAAATTCTGATACTGTTCTTATGAAGGAATGCACTGCTTAAACTCCAAACATAATGTTTCTCATTCAAAGCAAACTATTCTACTTCGGTCTCATCTGTCCACAGACAGATGTGGTCATGGTTTATACAGATACAGATGCACCCACAGAGAACAACTTTTAAAAGTCAACTCATATAAAGTGTTTTTTCCCCTCATTTTGAATCTGGGGTTGGTTGAAGAGATCAGAGCTTACAGAAGATAAAGGGTTTTATTGGTTATGAGCAAACCCTGAATTCAGCTCTGATCCCTTTTTAATATCACTTCCACATATGAACAAAAGCTACTGCACACTGGTGTTCATTATTTGAATCCAAGGGTGTCTCTTAGTCTTATACTTTTCAGTACATGGAAATTCACAATAAAGCATAATTTCAGTGAATACATCAAAATGTTGTACATTGTACTTTGTCATGTATCAAATATTTTGAAATAGTTTCACATTACAGTTACTCACATTCTTTTAATAAGAAAGACCCAGATTAAAGGGTTGGTTCAGCCAAATTGCAAAAAAATTTATTTTAGTATCATCTATGTGGTTTTATAATGTATGCTGATTTGCATTTGCAGATTTTTCTTGTTCAAGTTCAAGAGTTTTAGTTTCTCCTCATACTTGAAAGTCATATTTTTGTATTGCTTTGACCCCTGGCTACAATTGTATTCTTCTGTAGCCACTGCCATTCAATTTAATTTAATCTTATCTTCAGTAAAGGTGCTGATGAGTTTGAGGTTCATTCATATTGATCTTTAAATGGATGATGAAAAAGGCCACTGTCTGTTGGTCAGCTGGCCAGCCTTGGCTTTGTTGGCAGTGTCTGCTCTGATTACAGTCTGGGTTCTGGAAATGTAATCCACTTTTTCTGCCACTTGTGAGAAGGAACAGCAGAACCAGGGCTGCAAATGAATTGAGATCGACTAAATATTTTTCGACTAAAGACTTTTTTTCATGCACCAAGCTGTTACCTTAACCCATTACTGTCATTTTTAAAAGTCAAAGGTTTAAAGGGGACAGTGGGTGTTACTGCGGTTTAATTATTCTAGTCATACTCTTATCTCATCACCACCATTAATACTTAGTGGTTACTTAATAGAAGTACATTTTGTGAGCTTTACTTGGCTCATCTGCTTCGTCAACATTGTCGGTCCATAAATGAAGGTCTGTTTCCACACAATGTATAGAGTCCGGGTAGCTCAGTGGGTTAACATCAGTCTGGGATGCAGAAGGCTGCAGGTTGAAAACCCCGTCTGGCTCCTAGTACATTTCCTACCAGGTGTGTCCTTGAGCCAGACACCCAGCGCTAGCTCCCTTTATTGCTTTGGATAAAAGCGCCAAGCACTTGATCTGTCCTGTCCAGGATTCCACAACTAATTGTTCATAACTGTTTCAGTGGAGCACAAAAATAAAATTATGATTCTGAAATACATATTATGGTTTCTAAAAAATTCAGAATACACACTACTACTTGCAGCAGGGTCTTCATATCAAAACAGCAGACACTGTACTAGTTGTGAATAGTGTTCATGGTTGTCTGTTGAGTTTAGGAAGAATCGGCGATGTGGGTTTTTCCCTGATTTAGACTATTTGTTTCATGTTTTGCTCTGGGGCAGCTGTTTCACAAAAGTTGAAAAGACAACATAGCCAATAAGTTGATTGAAAGTTAGATTTAACAGGTTTAGAATGGCTGCACTGTGATACAGCACAGTAGAGTAGAGAAACAAAGCAACAGGCAGTGGATAGATTGACAGCTATACATGAAACAATATATTGTACATGAATAGAGTTTTATTCACTGTAAAATAAAGCATGTAGATTGCAAGAGACAAGAGACTGCCTTGTTTATAATGTACTCATGTTTGTAATGCAACAATTCATTGAAATGAGCTTGATTCATTAATACTTTGGACAAAGTGAGCCTTATGCAGTGTGTGACGCAGGGGTTGAAGGAAATTGTGGGTTTAATGCTACGGCAAATTTTATATATAGAGGTTTTCCTGCTGGCTATTTTCAGTGTAACAAATGGTAGCACAACCAGCAGGTACATACATACCCAGATCTGCCTCATTACTAAAGGAAAAGTAAATCCTGCCAAACACATACACCCCTCCCCCCAACCCCTAATTGATCTACTTTGCTACTACACTGCTTAACAGAGACACAATATCATGGTTCTAAATTGTTTATGCAGCACAATGAAAGAAAGACATTACAAATGAAACTTTTTTCAACTTGGTAATTACTGGCTTTTTGCTGAAGAACATTAATAACACTGCATAACAAAATTACTATGTGCTGTTGTGTTCATTAGGAAACAATGCTGAATACTGCAGTTGTTTCCGAGTACTTGACCTGGCTTGTGCTATGCTACATTACACTTGCACACCTGGGAGACAGATGGTTTCGTTTTAGCGTTCAGTAATTGCACTGGTGAAATGATATTTAACATGTCAGCTTGCGTGCACAGAAACACATGACTGGCTCTGGATCCCTGTGGTTTCCTCTAAAGGATTAAAATGAAATCACATCAGCACTTTTCACTCTTACCACCACCCTAACCTTAACCCCCACACTCTGTCTCACACCTGATGTGTGAATAATGGAGCAGAATAGAAATGATAACGATAGTAATGTTTGTGCTGTCTTGGCTGTCCTTAATAACATTTAGAAATCTTGCCTGTAGGTATGTTTTAAAATTTGCAGCAACAGCCAGGTTTAACGGGCAGCAGGTGACGTATCTCTTTACTATGGTTTCTTCTTCTGGCACAAAATGTTTCCTGTTGTCACATGCTTATTGTTAACCTAGTTCCAGGCCAGTTTTGCCCACAAATGTTTGTGGTTGAGTGATTAAGGTATGCCTTCAATGAGAACTCTTTTTTTAGTCAGTGTGAACAATTGCTGGGTGTCCTTTAGGTACAGTAGCAACCAGCAAATCTGATCAATATGCATTGCCCCCTAGTGGTAAAAATTAAACCATCAACCAATGACATGGTGGTAACTCAATGCATTCAGGCATGTTGACATGGTCAAGACAACCGCTGCAGATCAAACCGAGCTTCAGAATGGGGAAGAAAGATGATTTAAGTGACTTTGAATGTAGCATGGTTGTTGGTGCCAGATGGGCTGGTCTGAGCATTTAAGAAACTGCTGATCTTCTGGGATTGTTGCGCACAACCATCTCTTGTATGGGATTTGGGATTAGCTGACCCAAGGACACTCAAAAAAACAGGAGTAAAAGAAACAGGTTTTAATAACGGAACAACCACGGAAGAAATACATAAAAACATTGCTGAACTGATAATCACTCCATGAGAAGGGAAACACAGCAAACGTAGAATAAACTAAATGCTAAATAAAAAACAGACTAACTAAAATAGGCAGAGGAATAACATAAACTGAGGCGCAAAAGTGATAATCTATAAGTCTCTCATAAGTAGGAAAATACAGGAGTTAAACCTGGATATAAATTAACCATGCATGCAAATAAGTGATAGGGGAGACAACTTATTAACAGGTATAACATAAGACACCAGACACAATAAACACAACCGACTACTTCCTGAACGGCGCAGAGGAGCAAAAGACAATAAACCTGACCAATTCAGAGAAAATTAAAAGTCAACAAACAGACCCGGACTGGTAGAACTGTAGGGCAGAGAATGGACGAAAGGTCATACCATTACAACCACAGTATGCAGAAGACCATCTCTGAATGCACAACACGTCAAACCTTGAGGCAGATGGGCTACAGCAGCACTGTGCCACGCCTGTTAGCTGAGAACAGGAAACTGAGGCTACAATTTGCACAAGCTTACCAAAATTGGACAATAAAAGATTGGAAAAATGTTGCCTGGTCTGATGAGTCTCTTTTTTGCTGCGACATTTGGATTGTAGGTTTAGACTTTGGCATCAACTACATGAAAGCATGGAGGGTAGTGGTGGTGGTGTAATGGTGTTTTCTTGGCACACTTTGGGGACCTTAGTACTAATTGACCATCATTGCAACACCACAGCCTATGCGTGTCTGTGTACTGACCATGTCAGCAACAATACACAATACACACATGTTAGCTCATCTGTCATTCAACTGAGAACATGCAGTCATGCAGCTCATTCTGTACGGTCTCAGATGTCCATTTAAGCACAGTCTGCAGGTACTACTCCATCAAGAGATTCACTTTCATCATCACCACGCAGCATAGGCTCAAACGCACCACAGAATATAGGGCAGTTTATCATTTCTGACAAAAGCTCTGGTCTCAGGACAGACAATTATGTAGGGCTCGTACTAGTTTCTGATGAAAGACAGTGTATTTCAACATCTGTCTTGTGTTAGCGGCACATAATGGATGGATGGATGGATGGATGAATGTCCGGCTGGTGAGGTTCAGAATCTTTAATCAGAATTCAGTATTTAGCTTCTAAATTTGCTTTCTCCGTGACAAAAGACATTCCTCTGACTGACTGAACAAAACACAAGCATGAGTTTTCAGTGGTTCCTGGTCTGGTGCTGTAACTTCGATCTTGGAGGGTGTTCTCTTGTGCTTTCTATTGGATTACAGTATGCATGAACCAGTTATAGTGTAGGTCTATGGCAAGGATTATGTCACATAGCCGTCAGTCGTGGTCAATTATTAATCCTAACCTTATACTGTCCTGTCAGTGGTACTGCAGGGCCCTTGGATGAAGAGTTAACTGTGGTCTCTCCTGTGGTTTCTCACCCACCAAAGAGGTCTGTGTCCCAAATGTGACCAGAAAGGCGTCTCTGCATATCTCTAAAGTAGTAGTAGGAAATGTAAGGAGTTGCTAATTTATAGCAGTCTTAGGGATGTTTACCTGATCTCATAGTGTGATCTAATGCCTGCCATTCCTAAGAAACCCCACAACTCACGCCGGGCAGTCGGGATGGAATACCCGACAATAGCAGAGATTGTCTCCTGGACTGGTTTAACTTGTTCCTGGTGTGATGGAAAATTATTATTAAGACACGTATAATGAAAACCTTGATGTGCTGTAAAGGATGTTTTCTTCCTCAATATCTTAGTTATCCATGTGCTTCCTATATTCGTCTTGACCCATGTCCCTGTGCCATCTTTTGTCTTATTGCCATGTCGAAGATAGTTGGCTCCACGTAGGCAGATTCCAGTGGAGCCCAGACTGACTGTCTCTCTGTCCCTCCACTGTTTCAGGGTCGCATCCTCCCACTTGTATGCAGGACTATAAATATTTGTTTTACCATATCTATGTTGCTCTTTTCACTCTGCAGAGTGCTCCGGCACTCTGCATGGCTGTTGGCCTTTCTTTGCAAGGAAATAAACTTATAAAAGACAGATCGCATGATGGGTTTTATTTCATCTCTCACCCTAATTAATTATGTTTAGTTTTTTCCACAACACTGGTCAGCCTGCTTCCCTAGGTAAGTAATGGTAATTTTACCAATTTCACATTTTGCAAGGTTAGGAGTGAGATTTGCCTTTGCCAACTTATGAATTACATCTCTCAGACTGGTCATGTCTTTGTCCCAAGTGGTGTTGTAGACTACAAGGTAGTCCAAATAAGTGCTGCAGTTTGGAAGCTTCGTCAAAACAAGTTTAACTAAATGCTGAAATGTAGCTGGGGCACTGCACATGCCAAATGCCATGACCGTGTACTGCATATATAAATCGGGGGTCACAATAGCAGATATGTCAGATGCACGGACAGTTAATGGTTAATAGTCAGTTAACGGAACTTGCTGATAACCTTTTAATAGATCTAAATTGGACACTTGTCAGACTGACCTACATTGTCCTCTAAAAGTGACAGTGGATAGGAGTTGGGCAATGTGACAACGTTGACTTACTTGCAGTAGTTGGTTATATTAGGGGAGAACCTATCTGAAGTCTCCAGAACATAATTAGTATCACTTACCAGTTCAACTATCTTGTAGTGTGTATTTGTATATTTGGCAGACAGCACAGAGCTGCTTTACATAGTGAGTTCTTGAGGGACATCAGATCACTGCTCCTCTAAAGCTCTAAAGGGCCCTAATGTGTCTGAACGCTGTCTGCAGCGCTAAACCCAAAGGATTCCTGTACTACCTCCCGAGTAGCAAAAGGAGGAACAGGATCCCCCTTGTCCCAGCTCAATACGGTAAAGGGTCAACACAGTCTACAATAACGCTTTCTAAGGGCTGCTTGTACAGGAATGGGGCTTAATAGTATGGTGGGAGGAGGCTGATTCGGCTTACCAACCAACCTAAACAGCTGTGACAGTGTCAGGCTGCGTCCTGTTTTAGTCCAGGCCAGAAGATGTGTTTAAAAACTTAAACTCAAAGCTCAAATCTTAACTCGAAGCAAAATAGATGCTATTAATTTGAATTCCTACTCGATAGACATGATATAGTCTAATATAGTCATGTACCTCTGTACTAACTGTCAGTGCAGCAAAATCAGTAGCTTTAGAGGAAGCATACCGTTTATCATATAGATTTTTTTTATCCCTAGCAAACTCAACATAAGTTTTGGCAGAAGCCTTTCTTAAATTTCTAAACTTTTGCCCATAAGCTTCTGAGACCAATTCATAGGCTTCTAACATTGTGTTCCTAACTAAGTCATAATCCTGGCTATTCTTAAGAGCAAGAGCACCCATGACCCCCTGAACATTTCCTTGGAGCTTGGAGCACTGGAGTAAAAGGATCCACACTTATAGCAGCAGCTATGCATTCAAATGCCGCAAAATATTGGACTCCCTAAAATTTGGCACTAATGGCACATGTTTTGTCACATTAAAAGCAGTGGTATTAGAAGTAGAAGTGTGTGTTAAAAAAAAGAAATAAAGAGATACTTTATCACTTCTTTTTAGTCCTTCTTTTTGGACAGGTTGCCTCGTATAAGGTGCCAAAGGTCAGGGTATTGGTGTCTTGTCCAAGGAAACTTTGACATGTAGACTGCCAGGACAAAGAATCAAACCGCTCTCGGGTTCGACGGCTGTGTTGTGGGTATACACTGAGCTATAAAGGTGCCCAAATAATTTACAGGTTCCATTTGATTTTAAGTAATGATAATATATAAACATTTGGGACAGTTTGGAGAGCAAAAATAGCAAAGAGCAAAATAACCAAGAAGCTAGCTGACAGACAGTTAGCCAGTTGACAGAGAGTTACAAGATACAAAAATTACATCCACTGGACCACAGAGAGAATAGAACAGTATGAAATGTGACAGGCAGCATGTGTCCTGAGACATCTCATTCAGTATGTATCATATGCTCCACTCAGGAGAAGCCCCAGGTTGTTTGACACATGTGTGTATGTTCTTTATAGATGCATGTGCTTCTGAGTAAACCCCTAGGTCCTTATGTATGGGTATGATACAGATTTCTTTACACTTTGTGTATGTGGGATGTATGTTCTTGAAATGCCCCGAAGCAATGCACACCTCCCGAATAACTTGACTTGTGAATATTTTCATGTCATGTGGGACCTAAACTGTTCGTGTAGATAGATACACATAGTGTATATGCACACTCACACACGCTTGAAGTAGTTGCTTACTGTATCAGACTGTGGATAAACACAGATGGGATGTATTGTGATCTTTTGGATCATGTATTCCTCAGCTATTGTCAACACGTCAGCTTGTTGTTTGCCTTCTGTTTTTGAACATCTATAGTGAAGTAAAGATTTATTTTCCTTTTTTTGACATATTTTAGAGTTGAAAATATTACACGTTATACGGTCACTATGTGTGGGATTCTAACACCAGGGGGCTTGAATATTGTTTCCCTGTTATAAACAGAAAAGAAAAGATTTTGTGCAGGTCTTATTCCAACTTATGTGTTTGAAACTGATTTCTTTACTACTGTCTGCTGCTCTTGTGCAAAGTAACAGTCAAGAGTGACGTTAATGTCTGTATGAAGAGGAAGCCATTTGTGGTTCTCTGCAGTAAGCATGTTTCAGAAGTCAGAGGTTCCACAGGCAGGAAGGTCGTTGTAGGTGCAACCTGAATAACACACTCTTCAGCAATTAATCATTTAGACTGCATGCATTTCTAGTTTTCACATCATATCTAGCATTTGTAGTAATGCAGGGGTGCCCACATTTTCACACAAATGCACACATCTACGTGTGTTTGCTGCTAAACTTTGACACATGGAAGACTAACTCAAAGCCTCATCTCCCTGCTATTTGTTATGTGTAAAATATTAAAATGTTTTTTGTGATAAATATTGAAATACTCCACACAATTAACTTGGCATTTAAAGGGTTAAAAGCTAAATAGCTAAAAATAATTTAATGCTTGGTAGTTTTGAGCAAGGGGGAAGTTGTTTAATTGACTTATGAAAAAAAGCTGAAAAAAATAATATATGATTTTATAGCTGCTTTTGTGCGTGTACACCTTTGTTCCACTAAGGTGACAAAAGGGTGCAAAATGCATCAACAGAGTAAAAAAAAGACCTGAGAGAGAAAAAGACACCGGATTTCAAAAAATAGTTTAAAAGAATTCATGCCAAAAGATGCAACACAGCCAAAATTATTACCAAATGAAAAAAAATAGCAAAAAATGTACAAAAATCCTCAAAGGGGGCATGAGGGTTAGTTGGCCATGAGTGAGCAGCCTCCCCACTTCTCTAACCTACACTGTGCCATCTTTTGCCATCTTATAGTTGGAATCTTTCCGTGTCTCCAGCCGTCTTCTTTAGAGGAGTTTTACTCTCTTACCCAGAACACATCTTGTCACCTGAAGACTTACTTTGGAGTACACATCTTGTAGGGAAGGGGAGTGACACCTTCTAATGGGCCAAGCATTTACAAATTAATGGGAGCTAGTTGTCTGCGATTGAGTTTTTAGTTTCAAACCAAGGGGCTATTTGGCCTACCTCTGGTCCATGTTCTCCTGTCCTGCGGACTGGTAGGCCAACAAGATATCAAACCACCAATGGCAGTCCAGTTCATGTTCTTTCTCATGAACTGTTCACAAATGAATCCAGTTTAATTCCTTATTGGCTGATGTTTCTACTACTGCCCATGCAGCAATCCCAGTAACCCTCTGCTACAATAAGTACTGTTGCATCACCTACCTTGTTTTCCTTCTGTGGACTGGTTTACCAGTATGGGACTAAATATCACAAAGAAAATTTGCAAAAAAAATCCATAATCTAAAATTTTAATTTAAGTTTCTTTAGGTTTTTAGGTTTTAAAAGTTAGTTTAGAGTAAATGCTGGCGTGTTTGAGGGCAGGGGATGGGGGTCTCAGAAACAAAGCTTGAAAGGTCACTGAGACATATGCAGTGACAAACACCACACATATGCAATACAAGAAAGAAAGTGGAAAGAACAAATACTTAAATTATTATTAGTGTTTAGTGTAATATGTGCTTCTCTGCCAGGTCTCAATAAAGGGCCAGCTGAAAGAAGTAATTTTAGCAGATTCCACCTTTACAGAGTGCGGAAGGCATTCATATAAGGTGGCGACAGCCTTGTTAGATAAAAAGTTTTTGCAACAACTTTGCTTTTTTACAGGAATCTAAATAAGGAAACAAGTTAAGTGACAATAATAGAAGAGATAGGTTTACCCGCAGTAACGTCTCAGATGACTCACTTCCACCTGATGCTATTGTTCTTTACCGACTGTTATTATCCTGAGGGTGCTGTGCTGGTTACACGTCAGTTTAGAAGAAAAATGTGCTTCTTTTTTTATTCTTTTTATATATCGTACTTTAAGCCAATATATATTTGCCTCAGTGCTGTTCTGCCTCTGTGCTCAAGCACCCATAAACCACAGTCAGATATTTTGTTGTAAATTTCCTCTGAGACATGTGCAGAGAGGGAAAAGTAAATTGATATTTGCTGACAATTTGGTATTTTCTCACTTGCAGAGTCTGAGAAACAGTTGAGTGAGCTGAGTGAGAGCCAGGACAGAGCAGAGACAGACAAAGGTCCGGTTGAAGCAGAATGAGACAAGATGCTGAAGGGATGCTGGGAGTACATCCCAGCTGGATGACCACTCCTTCCATCAACTATCAAAGCTCCTGGTCTCCAAACTGAGCTTACCTAAAGCCGCAAAGAACTATTTGGGAGCTCTGACGGTAAAGTAAATAGTTTGGAAGCATGGGCATGCACAAGTTCAGCCCATGTGCCCTTTCAATCTGAACTGCATCGCTTTACCTTTTTTTTCTGGTGTTGCTGCATGAAAATTGGTAGCTCATGATTGCTAAAAGGTACAGCAAAACCCTCTACTGCACGCATTTTGATGGTACATGCACGCATTTTGATGGTACATGCTAAAAATTTGTCAACATGACTTTCTGATTAACTTTGGGACATATAATTGGCAAAACTATTTATTATTATTTATTTCAACTCACCACTCAAAGATATTTTTTTGTTGCCTAGGGGCAAGTCTGTGCAACAACAGTTCAAAACTGTCAGTGTCATGTCTCTTCCAGCCCTCATGTGTCTTGTTCCTCCCTCACCTTAACCACTCCCCTCTCTCCACTTTTCACTCCCTCATTATTTCCAGGTGTTTCTTATTAGCAATCAGTCCTCTCCGTATTTAGGCCTCTGCACTTCCTCAGTTCCGTTGTCAGTTCATACTCAACTCTTCATTCCGCCAGTCACTACGCTCCTCTCAGTAAGTTGGTTTTTGGGTTCAGTTTGTATTTTCTTCCTTCTGTCTTTCACCCT
>JAUMHF010052513.1:0-16510 GCA_032359275.1 Microctenopoma steveboyesi
ATAATAACTATAGCTGTGACTGCCCCCAGACAAGCATACATCCAAGGAGCTAATATCTGCTGGCTCAACTGGAATGAGTCCAAGGCTCTACTGGCATTTGTTGTCCCTGCACTGACAATAGTGCTGATAAACTTTATCATTCTGCTTGTGGTCTTACACAAAATGCTGAGGAGAAGGGCAGTGGGAGGCACCGCACATGCAGCTGAGAGGATTGTTTTGGTGGTTATCACTAGGACTTTGGTTGTCCTCACACCATGTTTTGGAATAACTTGGGGTCTAGGAATAGGAACCATGGTCGACCCATACAACAGAGGTCTTCAGATTGCGTTTGCATTCTTCAATTCACTGCAGGTAGAAATACAGACTTACTATACTGACATTAAGACACTATATATTTGAAGCATAAATAATTAGTCTTGGCACTGAAACTGTATTGACTGACACTATGTTGTGCTTCTGTGAAGGGTCTCTTTATATTGGTGTTTGGAACACTATTGGACAAAAAGGTATGTATGTCAACATTTATCTACAAAAAAAGAAGAAGAATCCACTTTATCGCCCTTATATACATTGTTACATGTTACAACAAGATTTGGTGTCTGCATTTTACCCATCCCTCCTTGGGGGGAGCAGTGAGCAGCCTGAATATATTTTTAAAAATAATCCCTCCTGTGGGCAGTTTTTTTCCTCTAAGCTCAGGTCCTCTACTAGAGGCCTGGGAGTTTGAGGGTTATGCGCATTATTTTACCTGTTCCTAGTATTGCGTTATTCTGGACAGACATCTCACAGAGTGCAACTGGGAACAATCAGAGAGTGAGAGTGGGAGAAGGGAGTGGTCAGAGTGAGGGAGGAACAAAAGCTTGAAAAGACACACAAGGGCCAGAGTAGGACATGACAGTGACAAACCTAAAAAAGAAAATAGAGAATTGCAATAGCATAGTAGCTGTTGCAAGCTCCCTGACAATAAGTAACAAGCTCAAAAACATTTTTACATACATTTTAAACGTCCCTCAGCCAACACTATGGAAACCTTTGACTAAGCCCCTTTTGGCTAAGCTCTCCCACTCCAAGTCACAAAAAATGATTATAGGTCCGTAGCATTAACTATACTGGTGATGAAGTAATTTGAGAACTTACATACTAATTAATACAGGCATGACGCTACCATAACACCCTTAATTTCATCTATACATCCATGTACAAAGGCTGAGCAAGTTTATGATTGACAGAACTTTGATGACATTGGTTTGCAGAGCTTTCATTGAAAGTGTTAATAGATTTTCTTTTATCTACTGGTTTGGTTTTCTTTTTCAAACAGAAAAGTTCATTATACATAATGTGTAAAGTTAATAGTTAAATCACCGGTACATCTTTACACAGTCTGTGTGACAGGTCACACTCAGAGTTCCATTGTGTTGCCCCTTGCTCGTTCGGCAGCCACGAATCAGAACCAGCTCTTAGCTATCGCCATACTGAGAGAGCACAGTGATGAAAATTAAAAAACAAACAACAACACAAACATGTACTGTAAAATATAAGATATAGTAATGAGAACAACAACAAATCTGCATTAAGCAACAGCTCCTACTTGTCAAATTGATTCTATACAGTAATGAGTGTGTAATGAGTTTGAAACCTAGGCTCTGCTAACAGTTACCTCTATTACTACTACATTTCAGGTGCGGTCAGAATTAGTATTAATGTCCCAAACGTCCAGAGGTGGAACAGGGGTAAGAACTGTTTTGATGACAATAATACTTTGTTTTTTTAGGAGATTATCATTTTTCCGCACATCATTTTTTACTGTCATTATCATATTTTGTTTTTATCCATGTTTTAGAGCACAAGTGCTGGAGTGTTATCATCAAAGGGATTAGGCTTTTTCAAAAACTGGGAAAGAGGAAGAGGTATAGTAGCAGTTAAGAAAGGCCTTTTTTCAGCAGTAGTCACATTAATTTAATAACAAAATTGTAAGGGTATGCATGTATCCACACACTTTGTGTTATCCGAAAATGTTTAAATATCTTTGCCACAGACTGAATTGTGTTATTCTTCTCTTTTTTAGATGGTTACAATGTGTCATCTGGCGTCTCTGGAGGATCAAACTTCCAACCCAGCACTTGATCTTTGCAGACAGGTTTCATATGTTGGGTTTTTTAATCAACCAAGAAAACCACTGGCTACACAAATATTTTTTTCTTTTTCACTGGAGTTGTAATAATTAATGTTTGGGGGTGAAAAGGGTAATATAACAATAACGTTTTTTTTTTACTATTTCTAAATATATTGTTAAATTGAAGTGTATATGTATTCATCAAATTTCCACCAGCATTGTTGTGTTGTTATTGCAATGTGTTTTTTTATTACTTTCAACATAATGCAAATGTTTTGTGTGTCAGTTCTGATATCCTAGTGTTCACTGTTCACATCAGATTTTACATATACAATATTAGTAGCCGCAAACTGCTCTTGTTTTGTTTTACTTGTCACATGTCAGCATTCTCTTAAAGTACGGTGTTTCTCGATGGTCTGTCTTAGGGTCAATCTCATTCTACATGCTTCCCCTTGGACAAGCATAGTAAGCATGGTGTCTCCTATCACTGTTATGCAGATGACACAGCTCGACCTGCCCATTAGAGTTTCAGTCGCGGCTTCGCTGAACTCTTTTGAAGACACTGAGATTATTTTACACGCTTTTCATCTCAGCATGCCTTGATTATTGTAACACTCCAGACTGTACAGATATCAGCAGTAAGACTCCTAACTAGATCAAGTATCATATCACACCTGTTTTATCTTCCTTTACACTGGCTCCCAGTATTTTTTAGGATTGAATTTAAGATTTTATTGCTGACTATTAAAGCCCCTAATGGCCTTTTCCCTAGTAATTTATCTCACCTTCTGAGCCCACACATAATTTGAGATCCTTAAACAGGGGTTTTCTTTATGTTGGTGGTGCAACTTAAAACTAGAGGTGATAGAGCTTTTGTTGGAATTATTTACCCTCGCTCGCGCTCAGTCTCTCTCTCTCAGAAGTGTCTCACTTCTGTCTTTATGTGCGCGCTCAGAGGTCGAGCATTGTGATGCTTCATTTGCTCTACTGCGCCATCAAGTGGACGATTCAAGTGAAACAGGCACAATGATTGATTATGTGATGTATAAACTTCTAAACTGAATAAAATAGGCATGGATGGCAATACATCCCAAATGTTGTCCTAGTATGTCCTTTATTACTCGAACTCCCAGAATACGATAACTACTAGAATGGCCGTAGGTGCTCATGAAGTTTTCTCTATAAGTGGTTTACTGGAACAAAATATCGCATCAGATTTACAGTCCCTGATGCGTTTGGATCAGTTTCTCACAGTCCACACATGTGATCTCTACCCTCCGTACCATCAGCTGTCTGCCTTGTCCTCTCATGTGGTCGGGCTGAAGTTCATTTGTGAGTCGCATTATGAAGACCCTCCGTAACATCCTCCTACCTAAAACAAACGTAAGCAACTAAATATAATAAAATAACCAAAATGTGCTCATATACCTTGAGTCACAGGCTGAGAAGCTTCTGATGAGGCTGCTGATGAGGAAGCAGAGTGTCGCAAAACAGCAGCACATTCTAAAATAAGTCTCTTCTCAGCATCCAGTGCTTTATTGGGGCTAAAGAAGCCTATTTTTAAAACCTTGGATCCAGCAATGTTGCCAGTGACACGATGCTCATTAACTGCAACGTGTAGAGCTTCTCCTTTAACTGTCTTCTCAGACACACAACCATGGTGGAGTTAGGACAACTCCTGTTTCCTCTTCATTTAGTGCATGGTGCAACATTGTTAGAAGTGGAATTACTTTGGATCCAGACACTCTCTTTTCCTCTGACAGCTCAGTGGTGCCATCATGAAATGGGGAGAGCATTTTAAGGCATTCTGCCATAAGGCCATACTGTTCAGAGGAAAGTGGACAAATATCAGTGTGCAGGCCAGCTAGATTCAGATTCAGATCCAGATTTTATTTGTCACGTGCACAATCATACACAGTACAATATGCAGTGAAATGCTTGTACGACTGACAGCGACCTCTGAAATGTAAAGAAATATAAAGAAAGAAGAGGAACACACTAAATCAAGAATACAATAAATTAAGAAACGAGTCAAAAACAGAAGAACAATAGAATGTCTAAGTAACAAAGATGTCTAATTTGCCAATTAACAATGGAAAGTCTAAGTACAAAGAATGCAGCAAGTGGAATGCAACAATATGCAGTAAAGTGGCTTGGTGGGTGTAGTCTAGTGATGTAGTGCAGCTAACGATGCCCCAATAGGTTCCCTGAGCTCATAAACACGTTAAAGCATTTGGAACGTGCTGTTCTAACGTGTATCCACCTCTTGAATTAACTTCAGTGGAAGCCGGCCCATTTGCTCCTGCACCCCTGTCAGCCTCTCCTAAGAACACGGCCAACACAAAATAATTGTTACAAGCTATGTTACTGTAGCAGCACCTTAAAGCAGTAATGAAATAATGTAACAAACCTTAGCAGACTCCTGAAATATCCCACTATCCTCCTACAGGTGGTCCATATCTCAGACAGCGTGGTGTGTTGATCAAGAGTCTTTTTAACCATTAGGTTCAATGTATGTGCCACACAATTACTGTGACGCAAAAGAAGCTCCTTTGCACAAGCACCAATGTTTGCGGCTCCATCAGTCACATAACGTGTAACTCTGTCTGTAATGCATCACTCTGACATGAGCGCTGCTGTTACTTGTGACAAATTGCTAGCAGTGTGTGCTTTAGGAAGGTGATGAACACTTAACACTACAGAATTCAATGCAGTGTTAGAATCGATGAAATGGCAGGTGACAGCTAGGTAAGCCTCTGTGTTAATGGAGGTCCACACATCAGATGTCAAACTAATTGCAGACGCTTTTGTCACAGTTAGTTTTTCTTTTTCTTTGGACTCTTTGTATCTTTGGTCCACCATAGCTTCAAAGCCCAAACAAAAGAAAGTACAGCTCTTGATATGGAAATATAGGCAAAATGGAAACATGCTACATATCTTAAGATACACACCTGCCTTGTGGGGTGAACATAGTTCAAAGGTTTAACAAGCTCTCTAAACCCACTGTCCTCCACAATAGCGGAGGGCTGGGAATCCTCTATCATCCTATTGATCAAGGCCTCATTCACATCATATGTCTCCCCTGATAAAACAAACAATACATTAAAAAAATACATGCGTAATATAAATGTGTCAAATGTCTCCTTACAACCTAAAAAAACGTACCTGAGCTTGGTCCACCTTGGTTAGTCTCTTCATGCAGGGCTCTGTAATGCCTCAGCATAGATGAGGTGTTGTTGCTGTATCCAAGTTCTTTGGAGCACAGCAAACAGATATAACAACAATATATAACAAAAGGTATTAACATGAAAAATGATATCAAAATATGATTGCATCAGCAATCTCTCCTCGTCAGGCTTCTGACAGAGTCATTTCACGGTCGAGTTGAAGACCTTGTGGCTAAGTTGTGTCCGGTTGTTTATATTAGTCCAATGGTTCCGATGGTCCTGATGTGCTTTAGCAGATGGTTGGTTGCAAGATAGAGGTTTAGGAGGGCCGCCATCTGGATCAGAGTCCCGATGAGCTCCAGACAAGACAAAATATAATTGATTAATGTGTAATTGTTAAATAGTCATGTTCTCTCTATAGTGTTTAGCTACATGTGAAGTGTAGTGCAATGAGTCTTGTGACGTGTATTCTGTGTATGTCCGAGTGTACGTGTGTGGTGTATGTGCATCACTAAGGAGAGAGAGAGACTTAACCCTTCTAAGAAAGTTGAACAGTTCTCTTTTTGATTCAAACAATATGTTGAGTTGAAACTTTTTTTTCAAATGCTTTAACAATTTTTTGAAACAATTTAACCCTAGCTTCTACCATTTTTTGCTCTCCCGACAGAACTGTTTGTCTGCTCCATCCCCCTCGCTGTCAGTGCACTTTATTTCAAACACAGCCATTGCTGTGAGTCCAGGTTTGTTTCTGCTACAACCTATGGTTAAAAAGCATATATCAAGTAAGCCTCTGTGCCTGTGCCCATTCACACCTCTCTAAACTCTCTGGCGTGGTAGTTCAGTGGTTAAGGCAGAGGGCTGGGATGCAGAGATAGCAGGATCGATTCCCAGCTGCGCCCCAGCCCATCCCCCATACCAGGTGTGTCCCTGAGCGTTGTATCTTCTGCAGAGCGCCCTGGTAGATCAATGGGTTAAGCGTCAGACTCGGATGCAGAAGGTTGTGGGTTCAAACCCTGTCTGACTCCTAATCCATCCCCCACCAGGTTTGTCCCTGAGCAGACACTTTAGATAAAAGCGTCTGCCAAGCAAAGTAAAGTAAACCTACTTATGTGGGTGTTTCAACTAACAGAGTGTGAGTCTCTGTGCTCAAACAGCTGCTCTGGACCCTTCACTCTTAATTTAGAAAGTGGTCTCTCAATTGGTCTCTCTGGACTCACTGTAATTTGTAAGACGGCTTTTGACGACTTGATAGACGGAACAGATAAACAGGTAAACCGGTTCATCTATTAAAATTTCTCATTGGACGAGGAGGAAACCATGCTCTCCTAATTGGCTTAATACAGTTAATAGGTCTTCTGTTAGACTACTATTCTTCAGAAATCCCAATTCGATGCACTTTTTAAATGAATAAAAACTATCTTTTCTCATACATGAACACAGAAGAGATGGAAGAACTGATTCCAAACAAAGAGCTTTCTCCCAGACAGACTTTACTTTACTTTGCTTGGCAGACGCTTTTATCCAAAGCGACTTACAGGGAGCTAGCGCTGGGTGCCTGGCTCAGGGACACACCTGGTAGGGGATGGATTGGGAGTCAGACTGGGATTCGAACCCGCGACCTTCTGCTTCCCAGCCTGCCACACCAGACTTCATCTCACATACATCGGCTGGTAACATTACTCATTTATCCCTAACTGTAGTATCAAATGTCTTTCACTGACATCGCTGGCTTGCTAAATGCATAAATGACTAAACTACACAATATATAAGTCAGTACAACACTTATACAACGGAGCCCCTGATCTCTAGCTTCAAAGTGTTGATGTTGCACTCCTGAATCTCTCCATGAATGACAGAATAAATTTTCTGTGGTTTTGTGCGTTTGAACTTGTGTTGTCTGGTCATGATGAAGGGGAACACTGTGGGGCTGTTTGTTTGTTTACCCACAGACTGTTACTATGCTTAAAGGACATCTGAAACAGTGCAGAGCTTCTAGACTGCAGGTTCTCAGTTGAAGGAGAGCCAGACAAATGTAACACAGACATCATGTGATGCATCATAAATGTGCTTTTACTGGTGGTGAAATGTGGTTAGAGAGCCTCTGAAAACTGACTTCTAAAAAAGAAAAGTGACCCAAAAAAAAGATTCATCAGCCGTCACTTTACATGCTCTCATGCACTTTACATCAGTTAAATACCACTACAACATTTGTGCAACTACTAAATACAACAAGCTAGATAAAACATGGTGTAATAAAACTACTGTTACATTTTTTTTAAAAAGATAGTAAAGTATAGGGTCATATTGGTGGGAACCAAATTCTTTCTCTTTAATTTAGGATGTTGTATTAACCAGTTAACCACAGTGCTATGTTATGTTTCCTCTCTTATACTTCAACAACTATCAGGTTTGAAAATTAAGACAGTGTTCTAAATACTAAGTTTGGGCAATGTTGTCAATGTTAAAGATTTTCCTGTATAAATCGTTGGTTGTTACGATAAAAGATTGAAATTAAATATGTCATATTGGAGACACACACAGTGATATTTGAAAAGTGAAACAAAGTTTGCAGGATTTAGTGTGCAAATAATTGTTTAAACAAAATTAGGCAGGTGCATACATTTCGGAAACCACAAAAAAGAAATGAACTGCCCAAATAACTCAATTTTAGTTTCATCAGTCCACAGCACTTTATTCCAAAATGAAGCTGGTTTGTCCAAATGTGCTTTAGCACCTCAAGCGGCTCTGTTTGTGCTGTGGGTGGAGAAAAGGCTTCCTCTGCATCACTCTCTCATACGGCATCTCCTTGTGTAAAGTGCACGAATAGTTTAATGATGCATAGTGACTCCGTCTGCAGCAAGATGATGTTGTAGGTCTTTGGTGCTGGTCTGTGGGTTGACAGACTGTTCTCACCAGTCGTCGCTTCTGTTTATCTGAGATTATTCTTGGTCTGCCACTTTGAGCCTTAACTTAAACTTTGCCTGTGGTCTTCCATTTCCTCAGCATGTTCCTAACTGTGGAAACAGATGGCTGAAATCTCTGAGTCAGCTTTCAGTATCCTTTCCCTAAACCACGATGGTGAACAATCTTCTTTTTTAAGTCATCTGATAGTTGTTTTGAGACCCCCATGTTGCTCCTCTTCAGAGAATTCAAAGAGGAAAACTTAAAATTACCCCCCCTTACGTCCGTCTGCAGAACTGTGTGTCTGACACTGTGGTCTGCCGCACAGGTGCTCCACAAAGGGACAGTCCTGTCTTTATTCCTTTTCCCCCTGTACACATCAGACTTAATGTACAACTCAGACTCAGAAGTTCAGACCTTCAGCCATTCTCTGATGACTCTGCGGTTGTAGGATGTATTCAGGGTGGAGACACCACAAAGTACCAGGAAGTGGTCAGCAACTTTGTAGACTGGTGTGAGCTCAACTATCTGCAGCTCAAAATCAGCAAAACAACTGGTGGACTTCAGAAAGAAGGGGAGAATAACATTCATAACTTTCCATCCACTCAGATATTTTTAAGATTTATGTTGTGTTTTTTGTTATTGTTCTTATATATTTGTATTTTGGTTTTAGTATTTCTGTAGGTGCTGATCCTAGTGGTGGTGTGAGGGGGCATTAAACAGACTTTACTTGTCCAAAACCTTAGTACAAAGTCTTTTCAACATTAACTTTAGCTGATTAAAGCAAGTCATTGTCTGGAGAATTCACAATGACAGAATGACTACTGCTTTGATGTGCTGTAAACTGCGATTTCTGACATGCACAGTGTGTGCTACATAGGAAACATTTTACAGACCTGTCAAGATATGATTAATTAGATATTGTCTGGAGTTAACATGACAAAACAACTTTTGTTTGTTATATTACTTCATGTTAATATGTGTAAACTGCTTATGGCAAACCGCTTCAGGTCTAAATGTAGCCAAGGTTGTGACTGAGTTGCACTAATCAAGCTAGACCTGTCTGATGGAACTGGAGATGTTGGCACAACAGAGTAAATATGGTTGTAAATTTTGATTACTAATTTCAGGAAATTGTGCACACATGGCAGAAGAAATGTATGTGCATATTTTACTATTTTAATGATGTTAGGCAATAAGGAAAGCATATGACTTACTATGTATTAAAGTACAAAATTGTAAAAATTCAAATTCAGAATTTGAAATATAATTCTTGTGCATATATTATCAAATGCTTTGATAAATTTAGTGTGGACCCCATCCCCCAGTGAAGCTCTATATGCTGTACACGATGAATGTCAAACACAAGTTGCAATATGAATGGTATAAACTAGATCAATAATGCAATGAGTATGTGGTGTTTAAAATCTGAGTAAGTTTTGGGCCATAATTCAATCTTCTTCCCTAAATCCCCTTCCTTCCCCTGTCCTCTGCATGACCTCTCTTTATTACAGTCAAGTCTAGATCAGCCCCCTTTCTCCTTCTGACACACCCATTTTTCTCAGATATGTTTTGCCCTCAGTAGGCCACACTTGTTATACTTTTTTCTCTTAGATCTGAATTGAATGTTTACTTTGTGTGGGCCAATTTAGTTTCAATGTAGGCCGATTGAGGTCAAGTAGGTTTTACACCTATATATTTTTTACTGTTCATGGGATAACATAGGGTAATACAGCATAGCATTTGATTAAAAAATACACAAGTAACAACAATATTTAAAATATAACAACATTTATATCTGTGCAGGAATAGAAATATATTCTATTTACCACTGTATGTTTTGAGTAACTGTGCAACATCCAATTATCTGCACAAAAGCACAAAAATTAAATGCATGTAAGGGAAACATATACTGTTATTCAACCATAATGATTTAATTGTTATTATTAATTCATTCCAATTCCATGTCACACATATTGTAGATGTTTTATTCAAATTAGCAATCTCCACATAATTTACCATCAGCTTGACTTCAAAAACTAATTATTTTTTTGTTGCCTAAATCAGAATTATAACAATCAGAACTGAATTACCTGCAGAACTGAATTTACCAGTGAAACTTTCTCATGGTTGTTTTGCTGACACCTTTTCAGATGAATACAATGTTTCATCAAACTCCTACTCCAACACTTGATGATCCCTGCAGACAGCTTTGTTCTGCTGGATTGAGCTAATCACAGCAACACATATATTTTCTTTTCTTTTCTTAACAGTAGCTTTAATGATTTTAACATATGAAGGTGAAATAAAATACAAAGGTCTATGAATAAATAAAGTTTTATACATATTTTGTATTGTTAAATTGTAGTGTATGTGCATTTACCATATTTCAACCTATTTTATTTTAATTATTTATTTTTTTATTACTTTCAACATAATTTACCTGCAAAACGCCTTGTGTGTCAGTGCTTATTTCCTAGTGTTCTCTGTTCACATCAGATGTCACATATGCAATACTAGTAGATGCAAAATGCTTCTCTTTTGGTTTACTTTGCCAAACAAATCAGTTAGAATACACAAGACTGTCTTACCTAGGTCAGAGACTTTGTTTACTCAAGTAGTGGCATCATAATGACAAATTGTCCAGGAGAAGTCTATTAGTCAAATATTATTCCAAGGAAACATTCAGAGAAAATATATTTAAAGACATAGCTATGTATCAACATAGGGCACTGTCTTTAAATTAGTGTATTCCTAATTTTTTAATTATTATATTAAAAACTTTAGATTTAGTGTGTATTTTGTCCAGTAGTCCTGCATAGCAATGTCTTTGCAGGTCCACCGAGACCTGACTCAATATCAAAGTCAGACTAGGTGCAAATTCTAGTCAGGTTGGGCTTTATTTTTGCTCTCCCAGGTCTTAGGTCTGTGAATTGAATCCAAATTGGACCCAAGCCTTGACATGTGGTTTGTTATCTTTAGTTTAGTAAAAAGCATTACAGTTGAATTCTTAAAATTTGTGTGCTGTATGTTTATCATTCATTTTTTATCAACCCTGTCTCAATACATTAGATATTTTTCTAAAACGGAAAATAGGTTGTTAATACTTTCATTGAAACATTCATTTACAACAACTTGCCATTTATGTTTATTGTGAACATATACAGTGCAGTAACTATTAACAGAAAACATAATTTCTCATAAAGGCATATTTTTAATGAAGTTTAGTTGTATGAACGTCTGATTGATTATTTTGATTTGAAATTATTTTGTAGATACTTTTGTGTGAGATTAAAATAAATTAGGTGATCCTAATAATTGTTTTATGTGTGTGCCAATACTATCAAATAAAATAGTGTGTACTGTCTTCAATATACAGCAAACATAAGTGAGTATGGCTTGCCTCTTTTTGGAAGGATATGTAAATTAAGTCACTGCAGTTTGTATAGCACTCTGTATATTACGTTTGCCCAATTTTAGCAGAGAGTCAAAGATTTTCTTCTCTTTCCAATTTTATTTAAAGCTTTGACTGATGAAGAACATGGGAGATCAGTTTGATTGCCATGGAATATGCATTTTCTGTTATAAAATGGATAGTTTAACATTGTAAGAAAAAATGTAAAAAGAAAATAGCAATGGGGTGACTGCTTCAGGCACTGTAAAATTTACATGCATTTTTCTATCTCAGGCAGAGCTCTGTTTAGAAAACAGGCTAAGTACAAACAGTGAGTGTAGATATTTAGATAGTTGTTTTTTTTGTTCTGTTTGTTTTTTAGTAGCCCGTTGAGTGATTTGCATAACCTAATATATTACCTTAGTCAACGATAACAATCTAACCTGAAGCAGTATATGGGTGCACATGGTAACTGATTGAAATATGAGACACAGCTGACACAAGTCTATTCTTGTTTCTATTATTTACATGAAATACTACTCCTGATAGTATTACAAAAACAATGGTATAGTATTTTATAGTAATAGTGTTTTATTTTTTAACTGCACTTTTATTATATAAGTGTAAGTATATCCTGACATGTGACAGCAAACTTTACAATATTATGAAGGTCATCTGTGTTTCACCGTAGTTTTTCACTCCATGATTCTGCTTTCTATTAAATCTATTTGATGTACAGCAGGTTGTGTGTAGACTGTGGTATGTTATATGTGTATTCATATAAAGTAAAAACAAGCTGTATTATATCCATCTGTCCTACTGTTGAACAGTTGCCTTCTTGGCCACTCTCACTTCAAAGTAGTTGTTTATCAGCAATATGCACTTGAACATCACAGTGAATGTGTTTCCAAAAATGTCATATTATACTTTTAAGCACCTTTCATAGAGAAGCTGTGGTGATTAACACGCTGCTGGGACCTGGATCGTTTTAAATAATCAACTTTATTTAAAGAGAGACCAGCAAAAGTGTTTTTTTGGGACAAGGAGCTGCTGTGTGACCTTCTGAAGGAGAATGATTTGGTAGACAAATGTTCATGGAAAGTGAAAAGACTGCATGAGCCATCCTATCATGAGACATGCCATTAATGCAAATGGCCTTCAAACAACAAATCCAAGACTTCATGTTCTGTAACAGCACCTACACACACACACTCTCTTTCACACACACACACACAAATACACAGACATCCTTTCCATCCAAACCCAATCTCTCTGACTGATGTGCTGATTTACTTTGTTTTTTAATTTAGATGTGCATCTGAAAGCTATGGAGTACAGTCATATTCCTGACTGCTAATTGCAGCAAAGTTGACGGGTTAATCATCTGCTTCTCTACAGTGTAAATTCATGGTAAGAACCTTTTTCTTATTTTATTTTTACCTTTATGAAATAGATGAGAGTAGATCAGCAATGCAGAACTTAACAGTAGAAAGGTATGTCACTGGGAGTAAGGTACGAGCCAGTGGCACAGTTTGAAAACTTTTTCTTACACAAATGTATATATTTAACGCACTGTATGGCTTTATACTAAGTGATTTAGTGACTTAATTTTTTGAAAAAAAAAATGTTTGTGAAAAAGTTTTATTCTATGAATTTCATAGATTCTGATGTTCGTAAATCTTACACAATTATACATTTTGTTGAATCTCCTGATTATTTTGCAGTTTAACCAGAAACAGGGAAAAGAAAGCAAAACATCTAACATTGGGAATTGTACAACATTGTACACTTCTAAAAGAATAAAGAATCATTATTAACTTTTTACTAATCAGATAATAAATTACGCTTAAGTGTTAATCCTTGTTCCTGTCACTGTGACTCCTGTCACAGAAATCTTTGGCGCTTTTTTACTGAAAAATTAACTGAAAATATGTCTTCTGTATTTTTTACCTTTGGAAGCTTGTTTGCAGTTTAGAACTCAAATGTGAAATTAGTGCACAGTAAATATTTTCTTAATTTTCTTCACTAGCGTGTAGCCTCCAACGTATGCTTTCTTATTACTACTGACTGCAGAGATCTCCAATCCTGGAACATTAGCAGGATAGTGGTCCTCATAAACCATGAGACCATGGCCACCATAGACCACCGGGTCAATCTGAACATAAAACATTAAATTAATGTTACTGATAAATTCTCAAATATAATTGGTTCTCTGCTTGCATTGGTACATGAATAAAATTAAGGAGGCCTAAATATTTTATTTAATATTGCAGAAACCCTATTTGTGAGGCACAGGTGGAACAAATGTAGACAATACTTGTATCTTGTTAATATACGTATGATCTCTATGACTCATATCTGCATTACTGTTTCTGTAATCTCTGCCAAAACATCTTTTTGTTTATTTCTAAATGATGGGTTGATCTATCTGTTGTGATGTTACTTTTACATAACTACAGTGTAACAGTGTCTAAAGCAAAGTTAAGTCCTACCTCAATACAATAAAAGAGATCAACATTTATTTTTTTATTATCAAATTAAATGGTTAAATGCTTCCACTAATATGGACAGGACTGAACTGTACAACAACAACAACAACTCCTAGTTGGCATTCATGAAAACAAGTTTAGGGTCAAATGTAACACCAAGATTCAAGTTAGAGTAAACTGATGAAACAGAGCTACTAACTAGCATTTCAGCTTCCTGTGCAGAGAAGCACGGCTCACATTATATGCATTTCCTATTTGTTCACAGCAGAAATACTGAGATTTTGTTTGATAAAACCACAGAGAATGCATGTCCACATCATCTCATTGTAAGTCAGTGTAGTGTTTACAGGTTTTTAGACCTTCCAAAATGGCCAAACTATCAATGAATGAAGGTTCTGAATTCACATTTCCTCCTGAGGGTGGCACTAATGGAAAGCTATCTCCAATTAAATTTATAATGCCTTCATCCAGATGAGTTTTTATCTAACAGGGGCTCACAAGTGTGATTATCTCAAAGGAAATGTAACAATCCACACAACTGATTCTACAAGTAACGTGTAAATTTTGTGGTTCATGTTTCTGAAACCTCAGTGTTTTCAGCTTGAACGTTGGAGCCAGAAAGATACGGTGCTGTTGGTTTCAATGCTGATAATGGCTCATTTATGTTTTTATTTCCATTGTACAAATGAGTACTGGCTAATGGCTTATCTGTGTTTTTGTGAAAACAAAAAACAAGAGCTTAAACATAACAGTATATTGGATTTATAATAAAGGTATTAACCCTTTACTACATAACAGTTTGATATGCACACCAGTGTTGAAACATTTTGCCTAAATTGAAGTAAATATGTAATTTAAGTATATCAATGATTTATTACACCCCTTTTTTCTGATTTTTTCATTTATGTAGAGTATGCATCTTTAAAAAATTGTTTGTGTCTTCCCCTCCCAGAGAAACAATGTGTTCCAGGGTTTTCATGTTTCTGATTGGAGCTGTGCTACTGAGCTACTATCAGGTAGAAATGTTTTCAGGCTGTGTTACATATATCTGGACAGTGCTGCATTCAAGTGAATCATAGTTCAATTTCTACTACTCATTTTTATGCATGTAATTTGATTCACATATAATAATGGCAAAATACAACCTTGTATGTACTGTATATACAGGCTCTACAGTATTGGTATGGAGCTAAAATTTGTATATTTAAATTTGAAGGAAGAATAAATTACCCATAAGGAAGAATGACTAAGTCTGTTCTTTGCATGTTTTTGTCATTTCAGGTCCTTGCAACAGGTGAGTCTTGTCTAACCAGAACATAGTAAAATACATCAGATAACCTGCACAAGATTGTGCCAAGATTATTGGCCCAGTATTAATAAAAATTATTATTTTTAATATTAATATTATTAAAATGTATATTTTAACAAGGAAAACATGTAATTCCAAAATTAAATACTGAGATCCATCTTATATTTTATATAGTTGTCTATAGCTATGCATGCTCTGCGCAACAGCTGCAATACAGGCACTCCTACATGTATGAATTCCTCTTTAAATTGCATTACAAAAAATACAAAGAGCAAAACATTAAATGCCTCATGTTGTTTCAGATGATATCTACATTGCTGAGCTGATGGTAGAAAGTAATGTCACACTGGATGCACAGACCATCTTGTCAATTTTGAACTCAACTACAGATCTTCAAGTAAATGATGCCCAAGGAGTTACCTACACTGTGACCCTCTTACAAAATGAACTGGTGGCAGGTATTGTGCAGAACACTTTGTCATTTCTTATTATTTCAGACTGGACTAATTGAGAGAAGTAGAGAGGGCTAGGGAGGGCAGGCAGTGCAGTTCCGTTTGCTAATTTTACAATGAAGACACACAGATGGTTCTTTACTACCACCTGGTGGTTTTATTATTGGTCATAGTCATGGTCTATGACATACACTCATCAGCCACATTATTAGGCATACCTTGCTAGTAGGGGTTGGACCCCCTTTTGCCTTCAGAACTGCCTTAATCCTTCGTGGCATAGATTCAACAAGGTACTGGAAAGATTCCTCAGAGATATTGGTCCATATTGACATGATATCATCAAGCAGTTGCTGCAGATTTGTCAGCTGCACTTCCATGATGCAAATATCCTGTTCCACCACATCCCAGATGTGCTCTATTGGATTGAGATCTGGTGACTGTGGAGGCCATTTGAGTACAGTGAACCCATTCTCATGTTCAAGAAACCAGTCTCAGATGATTTGAGCTTTATGACATCAGAATCAGAATCAGCTTTATTCGCCAGGTATGTTGCACATAAAAGGAATTTGCTTTGGTCTTTTGTAGCTTCTTTAGGACAGTACAGACAAAAAACAATACAATAAATTAAAGACAAATTACAGACAAATTGTAACAAGACAGAAAGACAAGACAGTATGTGTGGGTG
>JAUMHF010052514.1:0-16448 GCA_032359275.1 Microctenopoma steveboyesi
AGGGAGTGAAGGTGGAGAGAGAGAGGAGTGGTCAAGGTGAGGGAGGAACAAAGGACACATGAGGGCTGGAGAAGACATGACACTGACAACCTGTTGCTTTCTGTTTAAACCACTATGTTACATGTGTAACACGTCTATACTACTGTTCACAGTACAAGTCCAAGGAAGTGTACAAAAGCAAGCGAGAACCTAGCTTACATTAGCTAACAGTAGCTAACAATTGTTTGTCGACAGCAGTGACCGTCAGAACAACGTTAGTGCCACAAAAACATGAGATTTATTGGATTATACTGAAAACTCTACAAGATGGTATTATTACCAACAAATGGTTTGTGGTATGTTATGATAAAAAACCATTTTGTGGCTGCTGAACGAGCTTAAATGTAATGAATATGTTAATGTCGCTGAATGTGCACTGGAGCTCTAAGATGGTTTTGTAATCTTCATCTGTTTGTATGAGATATTCACTTCTTAGTGTTGTATTTGTTTTATATTATGGGTCTGTTAGTTTTTCTTTGTCTTTCTTATTTAGATCTATATTCTACTTCTACTGATAAGCACCACAGTTAAAAGTAAAGTACACTTTCATTTGGAAGTTACTTTACAAATGCATAGTTTGCATATAAAATATACAACAAATAAAGATGTATTTTATGGTTTAACCACAATTACATAAAAGTAATACATTTGCAAAATAAAAGTTATTTAAAAAATGCCAAAATTTTAGTATAATTTAAGTATACAACATAACTGATTTACATTTCCCTCAGTTTTCATTGCTTTATTGATGTTGTGACATGAATGTATATAAGGTTTTTGAAGTTGTTTTTTTAACCTTTAATTTTTGATGGAAGAAACAAGTGTTAACATTTTCTGATTTTTGAAGAAACTTTAATTATGAGGCACAAGTGATGGAAAAAAATGTCTTTATGAATCCATCACAATCACGTCATCAGCATCGTGCACACATGAGTTTTGAGTTTGTGTAATTCTGCTCCTTGTGTAGGCAAGTGCTAATATAGCAAACTAGTGATAATGACCATGAATAACTAAGGGCCAGTTTGGGGTTGCCACTGTTGTCCCTGCACCTCTTAGGCTTCATCCTGTAACTGACTGTTTCACAAAAAGTGTCATGAACCACATGGACGAGAAACAAATATCCAGCATATCTTATGTTATCTAACTCTTGTAAAGTGCAACATCATGTAGCAACAGTTAATGAAATATATATATTTATATGTATATGCAAAAACTATTTCAAAATAATCTATGATGAAGATCTATGACATTCTGAAGTATAATTTTCAGTGTTTTCATGTTTGTTACAGGCAGGCAGCAGAAAATCATTCTCCATATTTCTGTTTTTAAGAGGGTAGTGAGAAAAGGGGACAGATAGTTTTTTGGCAAGTTGCTAATAGAGTGCAGAGAACAAATTTCAGCAATAACAAGTGGCTCCATTTGCAAAAGAGCACACTTCAATTACTGATGGGACGGCCTTGGTTTGTCAAGTAGCGGAGATGAAACGAGGAGATTAGCTCTTAAAGGTGGGTAGAAAGGAATGTCTCGCTAAAGAATTCTTTCTTCATGGGTTTTTCTGTCTTTGTGATCTGAGTTTGGTGTGTTTGAATAAGTTTCAAAGATCTGACACATTATTTTCTCTGAATGGATGAGTCATGCACCGAGATGTTGCTGTATTTAAGACTCCTGTATTTAAGACTCCCTGTTGCCAAGGGAATTGCATCCACCAGCCTCTTCAATTTCACTTATTCACAGTTGTACTATTTCGCATAACTGCAGAAATAAAACACACAGGGTGAAAGATTCATGAATAATAATACAATATTGTAACAATACATACTGGACCAGTTTCTACACTAGAAGCACAAACATACGATTGGAGCATGTTAGCTAAGTTGGGTGCTGTTGCTCAATACATAACTCAGTTAGGAGTTATTTAAGTATATTTGCTTCAGCATGTCTGGGCATACTAAAGTTTTAGAATGATAAATGAGTTTCTTTTAGGTCACTATAAAATATTTATATATGAGTTGTTCTACTGAAGAATACCAGCAGAGCTGATAGGCTGCTGATCTAGATTGACATGAACACAGTTGGTAGAACAGTCATCTTCCAACCTAAGGGTCAGCGGTTTGATTCTCAATCTCCACAAAAGCACCATGTCGTGGTGTCTTGGACACCAATACCCGTAGTAGCGCAGACACAGATCTTGCATTTGTCCAACAACAATTTCCCCAAGGGGATCAATATAGTATTCTTTTTTTTTGTTTGGCATAATGTGTCCCTTTCATCTAAATAGCAAAAAAGAAGAAAAGAAGAAAAAAAAAACTTTGGGGGGCTTTACTTTACTTTACTTTACTTTACTTTGCTTGGCAGACGCTTTTATCCAAAGCGACTTACAGGGAGCTAGCGCTGGGTGTCAGGCTCAGAGACACACCTGGTAGGGACTGGATAAGGCGCTATCTAAAGTCAAGAGTAAATCATTTTACCACTGTATACATCACAGAAAATTGCAAATTAGTTCAAAAAGCATAAGCATAATTCGTTTTTTCTTCACACTGATTGTTGTTTTCTTTGTGATCAGCAGATGTCATAATTTACCCACTTTACATTGACTACAGAAGTCAAACCCAGATGTTATGTAAAGGGTAAATATTTGTTTACTGTGCAGTCTAAATGACCACAGCTATTAGTGATAGAATGAATACACTTCATTTATAAACTTAAATTGCAACATTTCTGTTTGGTGCCAAATCATCTATTAAATTCTGACATAATTACGTATTCGTACGTATTCTCCTCACTGATCCTCCAGCTCAGTGCTGGTGAAATCATTTTGGACCTTCCACATCTCTCAGGACCATTTAAGAAATTCCAAATGAGTGTCTTACTGCGTCCTGTTCAAAAAGGGAAAGTTTTTTTGGCTTTGCCATCATCTGTATTGTCATTGATTAAATTTTCACAACTTTCTCTTCTGCATTTGAAGCATTCCCCCTTGGGGGGAGCAGTGGGTAGCCGCAGGGGGCGCCTGAGTGTCTCTTTCAAGTGTGTCACCTGGTATGGGGGATAGGCAGGGACTCGATCCTGCCACCTTTTGCTTCCCAGTCTGATGCTTATCCCATTCAGCTACCAGAACGTCATGACAGCACAGATTTGGCCTTTCAAAAGGCACGTGGTCCTCTTGAATTTTTTTTATTTCTGACCGTATTTCCTTCCTCATAAACCAAGTCTATAGTATTTTTTTGTTGTAATGGTACAATTATTAAAATTTCTTTTCAGCCTAAGAGAGAGAGAGAGATTGGTGGAAAAGCTGTTTTTTATTTTTAAGTTCATTGCAGAAGGCATGAAAGGGGAACTTTAATGTGGGACAGTGATGCTACTGCATATTCAGGCTTGAGAGGGTTCTGTTCATCTATTCAATCTGAACCAAAAAAAGTCAAATGTGCCTGTAGTTGTGTGGCAAATGGCTTACAGTTTATCTTTTCCCCTGCTATTGGCGCTTGAAACACACAGTGAGATTGATGACCTGTTTATCAGTAAGGAGGCAGACGTAATTGTGGACAGATCCCAGATCTGCACAGATTTGGTCTTCTTTGTGAACACAGAGCAGCCTTTTGTTTGACAATAAACAGGACTAAAGCACATTTGGCATGTGGTTACACTGACACTTATCTGGGAAATTACCAAGGACAACAGCTACAAAACCTGGTCTGATTAATGAGAATATAAGTAGTTTTTAGATGGTTGGTTGTCTGTGTGCCTAATACAGTAGGTGGAGCAGAAAAATGTTTAGCCAGCACATAACAGGCTTGTTCCTCTGTCTGCTGATTTAATTCACTGTAGGAAAACTGATACTTAGCTTCTTCATTTCTCTTTTGCATCTGTCTCCTTCTTGTCTCTCACAACTCATCCATCTCCCCAGCCTGATGGTATCTGTGGGTTGAACAGCAGTGCCTCCTGGTGGTGTACCTGGACTCCTGCCTAGTCTCTTCTATAAATTATGCAGATTTAAGAGATATTTTTTCATGACTGCACCAAATCTAGAACACATAATAATAATAATTATATTTTATATTGTTTTTTAGACAAACTGTATGATTCGAATAATTAAAAGTATTCAAGTATTACATTTTGCATGCATGTTTACATGTGTTTGAAGGCAAATAAAGGCAGTAAAATCAGAATTCAAGATACTGTGATACAGTTAATGATCATAAAATTCATTCTCAGAAGGGTTGTACTGAGAAGGGCTGCAAGCGAGTAGCTGCCCGGTTGCTTTTTTTCAAAATAAGTTTTTCTGAAAATTCCTCTAGCCCATCTGGGATTTGTAATCCCCCCAGGATGTTCTAGGTCTGCTCTGAGGTCCTTCACAGTTGGAGAGGGTCACATCTCCACAGGTTGAGGCAGGGTCGTCATTATTATTTTTGACAGCTGCATGAACTACTTCAGGTAACCCCTGCATGACCAAAGAAATTTCACATGGCGTACAGCTGCTAGAGACCATCTGTGTCATCAAATCTAAATCTGATGTGATCTACTGCTAGAAGGTAATTAGCTGAGTTTAGCATAAAGCTTAAAAAAGTGCTAGTAAAGGCTTACCTGACTCTGGGTCAGTTTTTTTCTCCACTCATGGTGATTTTCTTATGAGGTTTTCGTGTTTGTAAGCTCAATTTTCATATCATTATGTTGTTTATGGCTGCAACTGCAAGATTGAAATCAACAACAGCGAGCTTACTTGAGTAGAGAATAATTTTTTTCAGAGCGTTTCAGTTATTCCCTTCTCACCATGCAATAAAATAAAACCTACAATAAAATAATCCAACAGTTCTCTAGACTTTCCACACAATATTGAATTTCATCCTGATAATAAAAAGGGTCAATTGTAAAATATGGGGCTTAGAATCACATCAGCTCACCAGTGTGGATGTTATGTTCATTCCTGCAGCATCCACCCTATCAGTGTACTCTCTCTGCAGCAGGGAGAAAAGAGCAACTTTATCACTAGACCACATGGCGTTGCTGACTTTCCTCTGTATCAGTAACAACTTGTGTTTGGTCGTTGACCATCAAAAGTTAGTTGCAAAAATTGGTTTTAACCCAATATCGGTCTCTCCCAGTCACCTTCTTGCCAATGTAAGTGGTCCAAATGAGGCGAAGTTAAAATAATAGCTTCAATTTAGCCATTTATTTTCTCATTATATGGATAAAGCATAGTTAAAATCCCATAAAAGTTATTATTTTGTTGATGTTTCTTAGCAAAATAAACTGTTCATTTAACATGAGAACTTGGGAAAACACCAAAGCAGAGTTATGGTACTTTTTAATCAGGACATCCTTAATGGTCAATTCTTCCATGAAAAATATAATTAGGGATTCATAATGTTTCTGTTCTCCTTAAGTTATCCTCTTGTCTCAGATGCCTCAACCTCAGTTAGTTAAAGTGCTGAGAATTTGCTTCGGCTCGAGTGAAGTTGTATACTTTGGGAACTATTCAAGTGGTTGAAGCATGGTTAGACAAACCATTTGCAATTTATGCAGTGCAGTTTTTCCTTCCAGCTGGATAGAAGCAGAAAAAGCTGTAGCTAATACAGAGACATTTCACTGATATGTTTTTCTAAAATTTGGACAGGAAAGGTTGTACAATTGTTAGCACGTGTCACGTGTCAAAGTAGAGGCATGTCCCACTCAGAAGCATCTACATCTCTATTATCATGTGCCAAGAAATCATAGACCTATCTTGCATATTATAATTTCTCCAAACTACAAATTGATTGGATCAATTTAATAACAAGCTTTTCCAGCTAGTGATGTGGCATCATAGAAAAGTACCCAGGATGTAAATGCCAAGACTTGGGCTCTCATTAAAATCAGCATGCCAAACCATTAGCTAAGATGCAGCATGTGGAAGTACTCAAGCTGTGTTGGGCCACTCCCCTCTGAAGACCACCTGGTCATAGTGAAGAGCAGCAGTTCCTGCAGAGATGGTCAAGATTGTGGCACATATTCTGTCTTCTCTGCGTTGTTGCAATTTTTTTACCTTAAGTGGTAAAAAAGTTTGGCATTGTGATCCCAATACAGAGCTCTTCTGCTGTAAATTTACACCAATTGCAGCAGCAGAATGTGGCCACATAAAGGCATAGTTGACTCATGTTTGAGTAAAATTGACTACGGTTGTTGGCTGTGTTAGGAAATTCCACTGTGTGTGCATTTATCTTGAAGAATCTTTGGTGAAAAAGTGTTAACAGTTTAATCTAGAATCATGGCAGTTCTGCAGCAGGTCAGCAGGCCTGTAAACTGTTGAGGTCATATTTGGCAGATGCAAGTCACCTGGTTAGAGAAAGCTGTTAAATTCTGACAGTTTGTCCAGTATGTGGAATTGTATTTATTTTTGTTGACATGAGGTATGGTAGAAGTAAATCTGTTAAATATTACATATTTTCCCTCATACACTGTAATAACACTTATAAAAAATGATGAAATGTATGATACTAGTTCATCTGGCAAGTCATGAATTGCAACCAATAATATTTGTGATTGGTGATATACAGACAGATGATCAAGACACCGTGGAGTATGGTGCGCAAAGTCTAGTTACACCTGGTTAGGTTTCAAAGTGCTTTCCTTTATTCTTACCTCATATGAAAGACACCATATCGGTAAAGCTACAAGGGAAGACCACAGCCTCTGAGCTCATCATACAGTGAGGTTGCCTTACTGGCCAGGTTGGTTTCCACTGGGAAGATGTGTAATAGGAGGTTCCCCTCTGCAGTGTCTAATGCCAAACCTCGAGCACTGGAACAGTTATCTATGCAGAGTTTTGATGACAGAGTAAGGCCTGATGCAAACAATTGGCAATATTAATCTATTGCATGTAAAAGGCACACTGACCCTATAGCAACAGAGTGACTCGTGTCATAATTAGGATGTTCATTGTATTAGATTATTCAGACTACTAGCAAAGATTCATTTGTATGTCAGAAGGTTTAGTCATGGAAACTGGACTTATTTCTAGAGACGTATCACAAATGTATCCTCCAGGTTAGTTTCACCTCACACCTGACTTAAATGGGCTCGTTGAGTGAAATAAAGGCAGGGGGTGGATGTAACAGCTCCACCACTGGCAGCTGCTCCTGCACCCATTAGGTGGGGCATTAAGGGTGGCCCTCCTGGTGGATGTGTGAACTGGACCTGATTTTCCTGGGGATGGTTGAAAGGGCAGCATGATAGGTGGATGATGCCTAAGACCTCCACCCCTGTTGAGTGAGGGGTTGTAGATTTGTACATGTAGAGCTGCACCTGTCTTCTCTGTCCAGTATTTACGTTTTGGTCCATAAATGAGTGTCCTTTGTAGGTACACCGCTGATTCTGGCCCTGAGGTTGCCCCTTCTGTATTGGGCCATCCTCCTGTGTAGGGGCTGTTTGGTTTCCCATACAGCTCAGAGCACTGTTCACTGCATTGAACAGCATATATTGCTCATCTTCTGTTTTGGTATATGATCTTTAGGGTGGACAAGTCTCTGTCTCGGTGTGTTTGTCTTGTCTTTCAGATACACCACCCATTTAGGGAAGACCCAAATGGCCTTCCCTAAATGTTAAAGGCCCAACCTATCATGCTGCCCTTTCAACCATCCCCAGGAAGATCAGGTCCAGTTCACATGTCCACCAGGATGGCCACCCGTAACGACCCACTTAATTGGAGCAGGAGGAGCTGCCAGGGGTGGAGCTGTTACATCTTTACCCTGCCTTTGTTTCACTTAACGAGCAAGTCAGGTATGAGGTGAAACTACCCTGGAGGATAAATTTGTGACCACTCACCAACTTACCTCAGATTGAATAAGTTCTGTGGATGCAGAACAAAACGTTTCTACCAAAAGAAGGAAGTCCAGTTGCTGTGACTAAACCTTCTGACAACTTCACCTGGATGAATGAGAATCTTCACAGACATTAATTTGTATGTGTGTTTTGCTGCACTACCAACTTAGTTTATTTTCTTTGGCATGTGTGCTACTTTGTGCTACCTTGTGTTATCACACAAAGTATTATGTGATAACAAGATCAACAAAGCGTTTCATTTAAATGTCAATTCAAATGACATATTTGCAGCTGACGCTGACAGACTGTGTTAGATAAACAGTGTTTAGAAACCACAGTTGAAATCTCAAAAAAGGTTTATCCAATAGCAACTGGACTTAGTAGGTTTCTTGACGTCAAGAAACCTACTAAGTCCAGTTGCTATTGGATAAACCTTTTTTGAGATTTCAACTGTGGTTTCTAAACACTGTTTATCTAACACAGTCTGTCAGCGTCAGCTGCAAATATGTCATTTGAATTGACATTTAAATGAAACGCTTTGTTGATCTTGTTATCACATAATACTTTGTGTGATAACACAAGGTAGCACAAAGTAGCACACATGCCAAAGAAAATAAACTAAGTTGGTAGTGCAGCAAAACACACATACAAATTAATGTCTGTGAAGATTCTCATTCATCCAGGTGAAGTTGTCAGAAGGTTTAGTCACAGCAACTGGACTTCCTTCTTTTGGTAGAAACGTTTTGTTCTGCATCCACAGAACTTATTCAATCTGAGGTAAGTTGGTGAGTGGTCACAAATTTATCCTCCAGGGTAGTTTCACCTCATACCTGACTTGCTCGTTAAGTGAAACAAAGGCAGGGTAAAGATGTAACAGCTCCACCCCTGGCAGCTCCTCCTGCTCCAATTAAGTGGGTCGTTACGGGTGGCCATCCTGGTGGACATGTGAACTGGACCTGATCTTCCTGGGGATGGTTGAAAGGGCAGCATGATAGGTTGGGCCTTTAACATTTAGGGAAGGCCATTTGGGTCTTCCCTAAATGGGTGGTGTATCTGAAAGACAAGACAAACACACCGAGACAGAGACTTGTCCACCCTAAAGATCATATACCAAAACAGAAGATGAGCAATATATGCTGTTCAATGCAGTGAACAGTGCTCTGAGCTGTATGGGAAACCAAACAGCCCCTACACAGGAGGATGGCCCAATACAGAAGGGGCAACCTCAGGGCCAGAATCAGCGGTGTACCTACAAAGGACACTCATTTATGGACCAAAACGTAAATACTGGACAGAGAAGACAGGTGCAGCTCTACATGTACAAATCTACAACCCCTCACTCAACAGGGGTGGAGGTCTTAGGCATCATCCACCTATCATGCTGCCCTTTCAACCATCCCCAGGAAAATCAGGTCCAGTTCACACATCCACCAGGAGGGCCACCCTTAATGCCCCACCTAATGGGTGCAGGAGCAGCTGCCAGTGGTGGAGCTGTTACATCCACCCCCTGCCTTTATTTCACTCAACGAGCCCATTTAAGTCAGGTGTGAGGTGAAACTAACCTGGAGGATACATTTGTGATACGTCTCTAGAAATAAGTCCAGTTTCCATGACTAAACCTTCTGACATACAAATGAATCTTTGCTAGTAGTCTGAATAATCTAATACAATGAACATCCTAATTATGACACGAGTCACTCTGTTGCTATAGGGTCAGTGTGCCTTTTACATGCAATAGATTAATATTGCCAATTGTTTGCATCAGGCCTTACTCTGTCATCAAAACTCTGCATAGATAACTGTTCCAGTGCTCGAGGTTTGGCATTAGACACTGCAGAGGGGAACCTCCTATTACACATCTTCCCAGTGGAAACCAACCTGGCCAGTAAGGCAACCTCACTGTATGATGAGCTCAGAGGCTGTGGTCTTCCCTTGTAGCTTTACCGATATGGTGTCTTTCATATGAGGTAAGAATAAAGGAAAGCACTTTGAAACCTAACCAGGTGTAACTAGACTTTGCGCACCATACTCCACGGTGTCTTGATCATCTGTCTGTATATCACCAATCACAAATATTATTGGTTGCAATTCATGACTTGCCAGATGAACTAGTATCATACATTTCATCATTTTTTATAAGTGTTATTACAGTGTATGAGGGAAAATATGTAATATTTAACAGATTTACTTCTACCATACCTCATGTCAACAAAAATAAATACAATTCCACATACTGGACAAACTGTCAGAATTTAACAGCTTTCTCTAACCAGGTGACTTGCATCTGCCAAATATGACCTCAACAGTTTACAGGCCTGCTGACCTGCTGCAGAACTGCCATGATTCTAGATTAAACTGTTAACACTTTTTCACCAAAGATTCTTCAAGATAAATGCACACACAGTGGAATTTCCTAACACAGCCAACAACCGTAGTCAATTTTACTCAAACATGAGTCAACTATGCCTTTATGTGGCCACATTCTGCTGCTGCAATTGGTGTAAATTTACAGCAGAAGAGCTCTGTATTGGGATCACAATGCCAAACTTTTTTACCACTTAAGGTAAAAAAATTGCAACAACGCAGAGAAGACAGAATATGTGCCACAATCTTGACCATCTCTGCAGGAACTGCTGCTCTTCACTATGACCAGGTGGTCTTCAGAGGGGAGTGGCCCAACACAGCTTGAGTACTTCCACATGCTGCATCTTAGCTAATGGTTTGGCATGCTGATTTTAATGAGAGCCCAAGTCTTGGCATTTACATCCTGGGTACTTTTCTATGATGCCACATCACTAGCTGGAAAAGCTTGTTATTAAATTGATCCAATCAATTTGTAGTTTGGAGAAATTATAATATGCAAGATAGGTCTATGATTTCTTGGCACATGATAATAGAGATGTAGATGCTTCTGAGTGGGACATGCCTCTACTTTGACACGTGACACGTGCTAACAATTGTACAACCTTTCCTGTCCAAATTTTAGAAAAACATATCAGTGAAATGTCTCTGTATTAGCTACAGCTTTTTCTGCTTCTATCCAGCTGGAAGGAAAAACTGCACTGCATAAATTGCAAATGGTTTGTCTAACCATGCTTCAACCACTTGAATAGTTCCCAAAGTATACAACTTCACTCGAGCCGAAGCAAATTCTCAGCACTTTAACTAACTGAGGTTGAGGCATCTGAGACAAGAGGATAACTTAAGGAGAACAGAAACATTATGAATCCCTAATTATATTTTTCATGGAAGAATTGACCATTAAGGATGTCCTGATTAAAAAGTACCATAACTCTGCTTTGGTGTTTTCCCAAGTTCTCATGTTAAATGAACAGTTTATTTTGCTAAGAAACATCAACAAAATAATAACTTTTATGGGATTTTAACTATGCTTTATCCATATAATGAGAAAATAAATGGCTAAATTGAAGCTATTATTTTAACTTCGCCTCATTTGGACCACTTACATTGGCAAGAAGGTGACTGGGAGAGACCGATATTGGGTTAAAACCAATTTTTGCAACTAACTTTTGATGGTCAACGACCAAACACAAGTTGTTACTGATACAGAGGAAAGTCAGCAACGCCATGTGGTCTAGTGATAAAGTTGCTCTTTTCTCCCTGCTGCAGAGAGAGTACACTGATAGGGTGGATGCTGCAGGAATGAACATAACATCCACACTGGTGAGCTGATGTGATTCTAAGCCCCATATTTTACAATTGACCCTTTTTATTATCAGGATGAAATTCAATATTGTGTGGAAAGTCTAGAGAACTGTTGGATTATTTTATTGTAGGTTTTATTTTATTGCATGGTGAGAAGGGAATAACTGAAACGCTCTGAAAAAAATTATTCTCTACTCAAGTAAGCTCGCTGTTGTTGATTTCAATCTTGCAGTTGCAGCCATAAACAACATAATGATATGAAAATTGAGCTTACAAACACGAAAACCTCATAAGAAAATCACCATGAGTGGAGAAAAAAACTGACCCAGAGTCAGGTAAGCCTTTACTAGCACTTTTTTAAGCTTTATGCTAAACTCAGCTAATTACCTTCTAGCAGTAGATCACATCAGATTTAGATTTGATGACACAGATGGTCTCTAGCAGCTGTACGCCATGTGAAATTTCTTTGGTCATGCAGGGGTTACCTGAAGTAGTTCATGCAGCTGTCAAAAATAATAATGACGACCCTGCCTCAACCTGTGGAGATGTGACCCTCTCCAACTGTGAAGGACCTCAGAGCAGACCTAGAACATCCTGGGGGGATTACAAATCCCAGATGGGCTAGAGGAATTTTCAGAAAAACTTATTTTGAAAAAAAGCAACCGGGCAGCTACTCGCTTGCAGCCCTTCTCAGTACAACCCTTCTGAGAATGAATTTTATGATCATTAACTGTATCACAGTATCTTGAATTCTGATTTTACTGCCTTTATTTGCCTTCAAACACATGTAAACATGCATGCAAAATGTAATACTTGAATACTTTTAATTATTCGAATCATACAGTTTGTCTAAAAAACAATATAAAATATAATTATTATTATTATGTGTTCTAGATTTGGTGCAGTCATGAAAAAATATCTCTTAAATCTGCATAATTTATAGAAGAGACTAGGCAGGAGTCCAGGTACACCACCAGGAGGCACTGCTGTTCAACCCACAGATACCATCAGGCTGGGGAGATGGATGAGTTGTGAGAGACAAGAAGGAGACAGATGCAAAAGAGAAATGAAGAAGCTAAGTATCAGTTTTCCTACAGTGAATTAAATCAGCAGACAGAGGAACAAGCCTGTTATGTGCTGGCTAAACATTTTTCTGCTCCACCTACTGTATTAGGCACACAGACAACCAACCATCTAAAAACTACTTATATTCTCATTAATCAGACCAGGTTTTGTAGCTGTTGTCCTTGGTAATTTCCCAGATAAGTGTCAGTGTAACCACATGCCAAATGTGCTTTAGTCCTGTTTATTGTCAAACAAAAGGCTGCTCTGTGTTCACAAAGAAGACCAAATCTGTGCAGATCTGGGATCTGTCCACAATTACGTCTGCCTCCTTACTGATAAACAGGTCATCAATCTCACTGTGTGTTTCAAGCGCCAATAGCAGGGGAAAAGATAAACTGTAAGCCATTTGCCACACAACTACAGGCACATTTGACTTTTTTTGGTTCAGATTGAATAGATGAACAGAACCCTCTCAAGCCTGAATATGCAGTAGCATCACTGTCCCACATTAAAGTTCCCCTTTCATGCCTTCTGCAATGAACTTAAAAATAAAAAACAGCTTTTCCACCAATCTCTCTCTCTCTCTTAGGCTGAAAAGAAATTTTAATAATTGTACCATTACAACAAAAAAATACTATAGACTTGGTTTATGAGGAAGGAAATACGGTCAGAAATAAAAAAAATTCAAGAGGACCACGTGCCTTTTGAAAGGCCAAATCTGTGCTGTCATGACGTTCTGGTAGCTGAATGGGATAAGCATCAGACTGGGAAGCAAAAGGTGGCAGGATCGAGTCCCTGCCTATCCCCCATACCAGGTGACACACTTGAAAGAGACACTCAGGCGCCCCCTGCGGCTACCCACTGCTCCCCCCAAGGGGGAATGCTTCAAATGCAGAAGAGAAAGTTGTGAAAATTTAATCAATGACAATACAGATGATGGCAAAGCCAAAAAAACTTTCCCTTTTTGAACAGGACGCAGTAAGACACTCATTTGGAATTTCTTAAATGGTCCTGAGAGATGTGGAAGGTCCAAAATGATTTCACCAGCACTGAGCTGGAGGATCAGTGAGGAGAATACGTACGAATACGTAATTATGTCAGAATTTAATAGATGATTTGGCACCAAACAGAAATGTTGCAATTTAAGTTTATAAATGAAGTGTATTCATTCTATCACTAATAGCTGTGGTCATTTAGACTGCACAGTAAACAAATATTTACCCTTTACATAACATCTGGGTTTGACTTCTGTAGTCAATGTAAAGTGGGTAAATTATGACATCTGCTGATCACAAAGAAAACAACAATCAGTGTGAAGAAAAAACGAATTATGCTTATGCTTTTTGAACTAATTTGCAATTTTCTGTGATGTATACAGTGGTAAAATGATTTACTCTTGACTTTAGATAGCGCCTTATCCAGTCCCTACCAGGTGTGTCTCTGAGCCTGACACCCAGCGCTAGCTCCCTGTAAGTCGCTTTGGATAAAAGCGTCTGCCAAGCAAAGTAAAGTAAAGTAAAGTAAAGTAAAGCCCCCCAAAGTTTTTTTTTTCTTCTTTTCTTCTTTTTTGCTATTTAGATGAAAGGGACACATTATGCCAAACAAAAAAAAAGAATACTATATTGATCCCCTTGGGGAAATTGTTGTTGGACAAATGCAAGATCTGTGTCTGCGCTACTACGGGTATTGGTGTCCAAGACACCACGACATGGTGCTTTTGTGGAGATTGAGAATCAAACCGCTGACCCTTAGGTTGGAAGATGACTGTTCTACCAACTGTGTTCATGTCAATCTAGATCAGCAGCCTATCAGCTCTGCTGGTATTCTTCAGTAGAACAACTCATATATAAATATTTTATAGTGACCTAAAAGAAACTCATTTATCATTCTAAAACTTTAGTATGCCCAGACATGCTGAAGCAAATATACTTAAATAACTCCTAACTGAGTTATGTATTGAGCAACAGCACCCAACTTAGCTAACATGCTCCAATCGTATGTTTGTGCTTCTAGTGTAGAAACTGGTCCAGTATGTATTGTTACAATATTGTATTATTATTCATGAATCTTTCACCCTGTGTGTTTTATTTCTGCAGTTATGCGAAATAGTACAACTGTGAATAAGTGAAATTGAAGAGGCTGGTGGATGCAATTCCCTTGGCAACAGGGAGTCTTAAATACAGGAGTCTTAAATACAGCAACATCTCGGTGCATGACTCATCCATTCAGAGAAAATAATGTGTCAGATCTTTGAAACTTATTCAAACACACCAAACTCAGATCACAAAGACAGAAAAACCCATGAAGAAAGAATTCTTTAGCGAGACATTCCTTTCTACCCACCTTTAAGAGCTAATCTCCTCGTTTCATCTCCGCTACTTGACAAACCAAGGCCGTCCCATCAGTAATTGAAGTGTGCTCTTTTGCAAATGGAGCCACTTGTTATTGCTGAAATTTGTTCTCTGCACTCTATTAGCAACTTGCCAAAAAACTATCTGTCCCCTTTTCTCACTACCCTCTTAAAAACAGAAATATGGAGAATGATTTTCTGCTGCCTGCCTGTAACAAACATGAAAACACTGAAAATTATACTTCAGAATGTCATAGATCTTCATCATAGATTATTTTGAAATAGTTTTTGCATATACATATAAATATATATATTTCATTAACTGTTGCTACATGATGTTGCACTTTACAAGAGTTAGATAACATAAGATATGCTGGATATTTGTTTCTCGTCCATGTGGTTCATGACACTTTTTGTGAAACAGTCAGTTACAGGATGAAGCCTAAGAGGTGCAGGGACAACAGTGGCAACCCCAAACTGGCCCTTAGTTATTCATGGTCATTATCACTAGTTTGCTATATTAGCACTTGCCTACACAAGGAGCAGAATTACACAAACTCAAAACTCATGTGTGCACGATGCTGATGACGTGATTGTGATGGATTCATAAAGACATTTTTTTCCATCACTTGTGCCTCATAATTAAAGTTTCTTCAAAAATCAGAAAATGTTAACACTTGTTTCTTCCATCAAAAATTAAAGGTTAAAAAAACAACTTCAAAAACCTTATATACATTCATGTCACAACATCAATAAAGCAATGAAAACTGAGGGAAATGTAAATCAGTTATGTTGTATACTTAAATTATACTAAAATTTTGGCATTTTTTAAATAACTTTTATTTTGCAAATGTATTACTTTTATGTAATTGTGGTTAAACCATAAAATACATCTTTATTTGTTGTATATTTTATATGCAAACTATGCATTTGTAAAGTAACTTCCAAATGAAAGTGTACTTTACTTTTAACTGTGGTGCTTATCAGTAGAAGTAGAATATAGATCTAAATAAGAAAGACAAAGAAAAACTAACAGACCCATAATATAAAACAAATACAACACTAAGAAGTGAATATCTCATACAAACAGATGAAGATTACAAAACCATCTTAGAGCTCCAGTGCACATTCAGCGACATTAACATATTCATTACATTTAAGCTCGTTCAGCAGCCACAAAATGGTTTTTTATCATAACATACCACAAACCATTTGTTGGTAATAATACCATCTTGTAGAGTTTTCAGTATAATCCAATAAATCTCATGTTTTTGTGGCACTAACGTTGTTCTGACGGTCACTGCTGTCGACAAACAATTGTTAGCTACTGTTAGCTAATGTAAGCTAGGTTCTCGCTTGCTTTTGTACACTTCCTTGGACTTGTACTGTGAACAGTAGTATAGACGTGTTACACATGTAACATAGTGGTTTAAACAGAAAGCAACAGGTTGTCAGTGTCATGTCTTCTCCAGCCCTCATGTGTCCTTTGTTCCTCCCTCACCTTGACCACTCCTCTCTCTCTCCACCTTCACTCCCT